>JAQZBX010091787.1:0-13104 GCA_029593785.1 Cabassous unicinctus
ATTTCACATAATAAGTTTAAATTTCTCATAATATATTTAGTTTATAATAGGGCAATCATATACTATTTCTCCTTTTGTGTCTGGCTTACTTCACTCAACATAATGCCCACTAGGTTCATCCATGTTGTCATATGTTTCACAACTCATTTCTTCTTATAGTAAGCCACTTTAATATAAGCCTTCATATGTACAGAGAAGAAGGGTAAGATATTTATTTTCCTAGAATACAGATTGTATTTAATACTACATTTACAAAATGAAAACCTGTCCTTTAACATACAACAGTGAAATGCAAAAAGTTTTGTTCAAAAAGAGAGGTCAAAAGCATATGTACCTACTCCTGAGAGGGGAGGTGTATGTATCTATGAATTGATTTACAGAAAAGAACAAATCAGTATCAATTGTAATTATACACTTTCCCAAGGAAAGCACAAAGAAACCAAGAAAAAAGGATTTAAAAAGACACTGTCTATGATCAATTAATTTCAACAGGTGCAAGGATCCATAGAAAAAATTGGGCTATCCTTACCCACTGACATTCGTTCAATCAGGTCTTATATATTTGTTCTCTCTATTCGAACCTCAAGGTTGATATTTTGAAAAAGGTTTCTTTCATCTGTATGATCTAGATTCTGAATTCACTGGTTCATCCTAGCTTTTCATATTCACATACTGAGGGTTTTAATTTGATGATGTTTTCCAAATTGTCACATATTATTCATGACATCATTCTTGTCCATATCCCCAGTCTGACAAAAATGCTTTGTTGTTATTTATAATGACCTGAGGTAGGCCCTGATCTAATTGAAATTTTCCTCAACAAATGCTGAAAAAAAGGGGCCAAACTATTTAACACACTATGAACAAGAAAATTCAGCCAAGATGAAAGAGAAACTGATAAGGCACTCTTTCCAAGTATAATCTTGGTGCGATGTCTCTGATATGTCCTATTGCTGTCCCTTCCAATGGCAGCCCATTCAATCTTACTCTGGAGACACTGAACAGTCTAGAGTTCTAAAAACTCATGTTTTTTTTTTAAAAACACCATAATTTGTATAACATTACTTTGAAAAAACATAGTTTTTTTTAATTCCAAGAAATATGAGGTACAATGGAAGATTGGCATTGAGTCTGCCAATTGAAAAAATTAAAGACATCAAACACAATTACTAGAGACAGAGCAGTAAATGTCCCAAACTGTAAGTTTTTCAGACCAGCTCAACTAGGACCTTTGCTAGAATAAACTCCACCCATGGAACCTACAGCACAATATGCCTCTATATAATTATGTCTCTCTGGGACAATCTTACTCACTTGTAAAAGACTTAATAATGGCCCCTGAATCTCTTGAAACTAATTCCTGTGAATACAGTACCTTAAATGGTAAAATGGACTTGTCAGATGTGATGAAGTTTTCAATTTTAAAATTAAGAGATTAACCTGAATTATCCAGGTGAGCCCAATATAATAAAAAGATTCTTAAAGGGGGAGGCAGGAAAATCAAATCACCAGTAGAAATATGATAATGGAGCAAGAGGTTGGAGTGATGCGAGGAAGGGACCATGAGACAAGGAATGGAGGCAGTCTCTAGAAACAAAAAAGCAAGGGCAGAGATTATTTCTTGAAGATTCCAGAAAGGATGCAGCCCTGTCAACTTGTTGATTTCAGACTTCTGACCTCTAGTGCTTGAGATTATAAAATTTCTCCATTTCCAGCAACTAGGTTTCTGGTAATTGTTTACATCAGTAATTGGAAATTAAAACATCTGGAGAAAGAAGCATTTCTTCCAAAATATATGTACAAACACATCTAGATTAAATGCAGCTATATTTGTTAATGTGTATATATTAATGTACTAACCCACAAGTTAACCCCACTGCACCACCTTCCACACAGTTACCAAGTGACATACATTCTGGGGCCATGCAATCATACCCCTGAGAAATTGTTTAAAGAATTAGAGAGGAGCAATGCTTTATGTTACAAAAATTGTCATTGTCTTAATAATAGCCTGATCACAGAAAGGATATAAATGAGCAAAAACCTGTTGTTTTGCAAATGGATTCCCAGTACATGATGATATTCTTACAAATTTTGTAGGTATATTATTCAAACATGGACTATGAAAAAGTAGGTGACTTTGATTATTCCTTTAATGATTCCAGATTGATCATTGTAGTAAATTTCCCTTCAAACCTTTGTTAACTATCATGCTTATGGAAATTTAACAGTCAATTATTGCAAATATATTTATTGAGCTCAGGTGTCCAAGATATCATTTATACGATATTGTTGGTTCACATTACAATGCCCTCAACATTGCAATGAGCTTATGTATATCTTTCCTTGATTTACAACAATCTAAAATTCTTGAAAATAGGAATTACATTATCCAAATTAATGCTTTCAGTATCCATTGTACCTCCAAATATATCAATTATAACACCAGCTACTACTCAACAGCAAATAACAAAAATGTTATATATTTTTAATACTCCTAAATTATGCCCTAGACACAATCCACTAAATTATTATCATGACCTCAATGACAGGTTTCTAGGCAACATGTCCATCTTAAATATGCTAAAGTCTTAGAGAATTCCAGAATAGTGCTATGGCTAAATTTGCTTTCTATCTTCAATTTTGGAAACTCCTTGCTCATCATTAAAAATAAAGAAAAAGAAGGTTTCTTAAGGTTGTGAGGGAAATCAAAGTGGACAGAGAATTCTGGGCACCCTGACAATTTAATTAAGAAAATTTGCCCCCTAGAAGTAGGGATAATACAGCCCTAGAATAAAATAAATATTTTAAATCCATCTATAAAAGTAAATTATCTGGCTTTCTGAAAAAGAAAAACTATCTTTAATGTAAATATGCATCCACTATTGGCAGCAAAGCATCAAAAACTGCTTCTTATGCAAGGATGCAAGACAATGCAACCTTTATTCAGTGGAAAACAGTTAATAATAAACAGTCATGACATGACACAGATTTGGAATCAATAGACAAATGGACTAAAGTGTTATAACAAACATATTCAAAAACATAGATTATGATGTTGTCAGAAAATGTGAACTTTTAGAAAATAACAAAAAATGGAAACCATTCATAAAGGTAACCAAATGTAATTTCTACCTCAAATACATATAATAACTAAAATAGGCAATTTAAAGAAAATTTATGATGGCAAACGAAAGAATCAATGTACTTCAAAAATAGATCAATAGATCTTTCTCCTTGTCCTTTGCATTTGACAAGAAAGAGGCATGGAAAAGATTCATCCTCAGAATCACCAAAGGAACCAACCCTAGTGACACTTTGATTTCAGATTTCTGGCCTGTAGAATTGTAAGAGAATAAATTTCTGTTGTTTTAAGCCAACAAGTTTGTAATAATTTGTTATTCATTATAACAAATTATAACAAATTACTACACATTATATAATGTATATGTGAAACTAATACATCATCCATGAATAATATCCATGGATAAGTTGTACTTTATTGTAACTGGTTAGGATTGGGAAGGTAAAGGGACAATGCATTTCATTTCTATGGGAACAGTGTCACACAGATTTCTAGAGGCCAATATCTGTGAATACTGCACAGTGATATCAAGAAAAAGATTATTCCACATAGAGAAATGGAATCCTATAATACTGAAAAATGGTGTCTAACCATGATTCTAGTCACTGAGTTTGAGAGGTAAGTAGGAAAATATCATTTTGTTTGGGGAGTAGAGTGGAGAAATAATATTGCAACTTTAAGTGACATATTCTGTGCTACTATTCCATAGACATGTGTTAAAACAAACACATTTGTAAGTTTATTGGTAGAATTAAAATGAAAACCATTTATTCAGGCAACAATAGCCAGGACCAGAAAATATTTGTGAGGTTGATTTGAATCCCCTCATTGATGTATTAACTATGTAAACTTATTTACAGAAAAAAAAATTCTACCATAGATAAAGAAGAGATTCACTTAAATTCCTATAAAAAGGATGGAGGAGGAAAGAAATTGATCTGCTTAAGGGAATATCAGACATATCACAAAGGGAAATGGTCATGATTAGCATTCCTTTTAGAGGTAATTCCCAGTTTTCTGTGGATAATAATTAAATCCTCTTGATGTTGGTGTGCTGGTATGCTCCTTATTTTTCTATAGTGTCATAGAGGTTGATGTAAAACAAACAGTTCAAGCTACCTGAGAAATGGGCTAAATACCTCTTTCAAGGACATTGTATATGGATTAAATTCACCCCCAGAGTGTCATGTTCAAGTCTTAAGTACTGGTCTTACGATTCTGAACTTATTTGTAAATAAGATCTTTGAAGAT
Organism: Cabassous unicinctus; assembly: GCA_029593785.1. NCBI lineage: Eukaryota > Metazoa > Chordata > Mammalia > Cingulata > Chlamyphoridae > Cabassous > Cabassous unicinctus. The sequence continues at coordinate 4,337 of JAQZBX010091787.1, forward strand.
ATTATTAGTTAATATGAGACCAACCTGAATTAGATGGTTCCCTTAATTCAATATGACCCTTAGAATTAGAGGAAATTTGAACACACCTTGATAGAAGCAAGGAGAGGGGAGTGAGGGACCAGAACAAGGAGTCCACCAAGAGAAAGAGGCAGAGACTGAGTTATACCACAAAGCAAGGCATGTCATGGATTGCCAGCCTCCCACCAGAATCCAAGGGAGAGGCATAGAAGGGATTCCTGGCTTTAGAAAGAAGGATGGCCTTACTGACACCTTGATTTTAGACTTCTAACCTCCAGAACCATGAGATAATAAATTGTCTTGTTTAAACCAGTTAGTCTGAGGTACTTTGTAACCACATCTTTGGCAAACTAAGACAGATCTGAATCACGAACAAGGCTTAAAGACACATATGCTTTGGGAACAACACAGAGCACACGCTGATGTGGCAAGAAAGGGCTTGGGAGGATCGCTGGGGGAAGATGGCATTGGTTGAGGTGGACACTCACAATTTCTCTCATGTAGGACGGCTGATTGGGGACAGGATCCTGCCCTGGTGGTCTGTTCTGGGAGCGTGCAGAGTGAGAACTTTGGGGACATTGAACAGCGAGGTGGACTGCTCAATATAAAATCGTGAGCTATTTCCCCCAGCTGGAAATCGTGGATGCAGATGGCTAAGCTCCATGCTTCCAGCAACCCGGTGAAAGGGAGTACTTTCAGAGAGTGGGAGGATCCAGGTAAAGGGTCAGAGGTGTTTTTTCTGTCAGTTTGGCTGCCTGGACCCCCTTGCAGCATTTTGGGAGCAAACCAGCAGTTAGAAGTAGTGCCAGGCTGAGGGGAGAGGTGAATCTGCTGAGGAATCCTGATTTACCTAAGAGCCATGGGACACAGAGGCTTGACTTGGGAGGGGGAGGAGCTAGCCAATTTTATAGTTCCACATTGAGGATCAGATTATCAGCTCCCCTAGGGATGGGGGGGCAGGTATTGGGAAGTGTTTAATGAGTTTCCACAAGCCTATTTAGGGTCCCCTCAGTGAAGGGGGTGGTCCAGAAGAGGCCTTCTTTTGGGTCCCTTATTTCTTTAAAAAAAAAATTATAAATTAATTTAATCACAAAAATCTGCCTCAGACCTACAGAGAGAAGGCTGCAGAGTAATTGATTGATGAATGCAGGCTGAGAGGCTCCACAAGGGCCCAAGAAGGATTGCGGTTCTTGCTTAGCTTTTCTGACTGCATGCTTGTGTGTTTGTTTGGTTTTTTTTTGCTTGTTTGTTTCTTGCTTTTCTTTCCTCTTTCCACCACACCCCCTTTTTTAAAAAATTAGTTGCTGCTAGCTTGTTTCTTCTTTGCTGTGCTTCTTATTCGTTGATTTTCCATTCTCTGTGTATAGTGATTTTGTCTACCAACGCTATGTCTTTTCCTTCCTTAATCTTTCCACCTTCTGTTTTCTGTTGTGGTTCTTACATTCCACCTTTGTTCATTAGTCCACAACTTCATGGGTGTCAATTTCTATCTTGCCTATTCTGTTTTCTTTTTCTTATTTATTATTATTATTAACTTTTTTCTTTCAGCCCATTCTGTACTCTTTCCCTCTCTCCTCACCATTCTGGCCCTTTAAATCATTCTATGTGTTTTTCTCTATTTGGTTTCCAATTCCATTGGAAATACTCCACTTTTCTCCCTCAATTACTCTACACTACCTACATGAGTAAAATATTCATTTTACTAAGTCTGATATGGCCCCTCTTCTAACTTTTATCAATATTACTATTATCCTTTTTCCTTTCTTATCTCTTTCAATTCCTCTGGCCCTAATCTTTTTCCTTCAAGGTAACATAGAAAACAGCGAGGAAATACAAGAAGAACAAAGTGTCAAAGAGAAAACTTAACACACACAGAATTACCAGCTAAATAAAAAACTCTAAAGCAGAGAGAGAATCTAATGAAATGAATAAATCCATCAAGATAAAATGATGATGAGAGGACAACAAAAAATTACAAACCATAGTGAGAAACTGTCAGACATGGACCAGTCCAATGATCAAACTAAAAACCAGGAGGAGATACAGAACATCAAACAACTAATCAAAGCTGTCCAAACAAATATCATGGACAAAATTAACGAAGTGGAGGAAGAAATTAAGGATATTAAGAAGACACTGGGAGAACATACTGAAGAAATTGTAAACATACATAAAAAAATAACGGATATGATGGTGATGAATGGCACAATCCAAGAAAACAAAAAGATGCTGGATTCACATAACAGCAGATTTGAACAGGCAGGAAAAAGAATTAGTGATGTGGAAGGCAGTACACATGAAATTAAACAGTAGAACAGATAGATAAAAAGATAGAAATAATCCAGGAGGGATTCAGAGATTTAACTGACAACACAAGATGTACAAACATACACATTATAGGCATCCCAGAAGAAGAAGAGAAAGGAAAGGGAACAGAAGGAGTGCTGAAGGAAATAATGTCTGAAAAAGTCCCAACCCTATTGAGAGAGATGGATGTGCATGTCCAGGAAGCACAGGGCACACCAAACAGTATAAGTCACAACAGGCCTACTCCAAGACATATGATTATCAAAATGTCCAATGATCAAGACAAAGAGAAAATACTCAAGGCAGCAAGAGAAAAGAGAACTATCACCTACCAGGGAAGCACAATAAATTAAGTGCTGAATCCTCATCTGAAACCAGGGAGGCAAGAAGACAGTGGTATGACGTAGTCAAGGTACTAAAGGAAAAAAACTTCCAGCCACAAATTCTCTATCCAACAAAGCTGGCATTCAAAAATGATGGAGAGTTCAAAATATTCACAGATAAACAGAAATTAAGAGAATATGCCAATAAGAAACCTGCACTTCAAGAAATACTAAAGGAAATTCCACAGGTTGAAAGGTAAAAACAGGAGATAGAGAGTTGGAGGAGAGTGTAAGAACAACTAAAAAGACTAAAAGAGAAATAAAAACAACATATGACATATATAAACCCAAAGATAATATGACTGATGCAAGAAATTCATTGAAAGTAATAACACTGAATATTAATGGATTAAACTCACCAGTCAAGAGACACAGATTGGCCGAATGGATAAGGAAATATGACCCATTTATATCTTTTATACAGGAAACCCACCTTAGACCCACGGATTCAAGGAGGCTAAAAGTGAATGGCTGGAAAACAATTTTACGAGCAAAGAATAACCAAAAAAGGGCAGGAGTAGCTATCCTAATATCAGACAAAATAGACTTTAAAAGCAAAACTGTTGTGTTGTAATTCAATGTGGAGGTAGACAATGCCGGGAATGATCCAAAGAAAGATTGGGATCAAAGGACCTCACTACATGTAGAATGCAGGCAACTTTAATTGGGCTGAAGCTGCTTTTATACTACAAAGCTGAAAACTAAAGTAAGACATTCTTTGTGAGTTGGTCCTTTCCTGGTATGCAAGAGAGCTGCCTGTTCCTTCTTTCTAGATAGTCTTATGTATATTTTTTTTAGGACAATAACTTCTTAGTGGTGAGTACATTTTGCTCTGCCTCCTCCTGCTGATGTCTGCAGTATGAAATGCCCTAGGAACATTTACCAGTGTTTCTCTGCTTTCAAGCATTCTTTCCAAATGCTTAACCCTTTATGCTCAGGCTCTCAGTATATTTCCCAACATTTCCCCCTTTTTTGTTTTTGTCCATGGTGAGTGTGCCTGTCTTAGGTTGCCCTCCTCTGAAGGTCTTACCCGTCACTGGTTACCAGCCAAGTTCCATGTACTGGGGTTTGAGAGTTAAGGGTTTTAAGCAGAATCAAGTTATTGGCATGGCTGGCCTTTTCAACCCTATTAATGTGGGACAGCAGAGCTTTGCAAATGCCTCCTAATAGAGTTAAGAGTAACAGAGAACCAATGATCACAACACAGAAGTTAGCAAGTACAGAGGTTGATGTCCACCAATGTAAGGGGTTTGTCTTATTTAATTGATCTGTCACTGATTGCCAAAATTCGTTACCTGAAAGTGTAGTAAGCTGATTCTGAGACATGCTCAAAATCCTGTTTTGCAAATCTTTAATTTCTATAGATAAATCTGTGTGATGACCTATTAAATGATTTTTAATTTTTTCCCATTCATAGTGGGAAGCATTGAAAGGGAGAGGGGTGATACAAAAAGCACTTTCATTCCAATCACACTTCAATCCTTTTTTTAAATTTAGATTCTATACCTGATCTCCTATTTGTGTAAGAGCCACCTCTAAGTCATTAAGCCTATTATTAATTTGCTCATCAATATATGCCTGACTATGCCATAGCTCACTAACATTTTTATGCTAATTTCTAACATATTGTTGTGTTTAGATAGTCTCATGTAGGGCAGTTCCTGCCACAGCAGCAGCTGTAATAATACCTATAAGCCCTAATAAAGCAGCTATAATTAATCCAATTAAACATTTGGTTCTTTTCAAATAATGATTTAGAAAATGCCAAAGGATTTGATTCTCAGGGGAAGACTGCCAGCAGCAATTCATGTGAACTGGAAGCCATATTCCATGACATCATCATCCCATTAGAACCACAGTAGAACTCTCCTGCAAAACAGACTCTGAATCACAAGTGTAAAGGGAACAATTGCTATATAAAAACCATGTTTGATTAATGCTCACTGTTCCTACTATAAAAATGATTGGATTCTGTACACATACTTCATGATGCGATCTACCAATCCAGTGTAGAGTAGTATTCGCCGCTCCTGTTTCCCCAGTTAATGTATAAGTAGGGGCTAATCCCAAAAATACTTTCCATAAATTCTTTTGTTTTTTCCTGGAGCAGTAATCCCAAGGGGAGGGGATCAATCATCCCTGATTGATCCATCAAATTTGCCTATTACTGGTTAAATTAGGTCTGTTTCCTAGCCAAGGATATGGGTGGGTTTCAGAGACAGATACAGTAGTTTGGTTAACTCCAGTCCAACTAAATCCCATATAATTGCCATTTTCTGGGACCGGTAACCGCACAGGGTGCCTTCCCAAACCATTCCATAGGAATCATTAAAGACAATTAGTTCACTTTCCATTTGGCATTCATGCCAACCTACCTCATTGGTTTGCCTGGAGAAGGAGTGGGTGGAATTTCCAGATTTGTAACTGGAAACACTATAGGATGGGAATAAAATGATTTTAATTGAGGTTTCATTTGTTCGGGTCACAACCACAGTCCGATTTTTAATTGACATGCATTGTGGTTGTGGCCCATTGCAGAGTGACTGACCAGAGAAGGGCAGAGTCAGATTACTTATGGTTTTTCCTTCTTCATTATTTAGGAAAGGTAGTCTTTTATCAAAAGGCCTGGGAAATTCTGAAATGCCATTTAAAAAAACTGAAAATGATGGATCTCCCCATCTAAGTTCTCTTATAACTGGAGGATTAGGTATAGATGCCCAGTACGTAAAATTATTAGCTCTTATCCCCAATACTTGCATGATCAATAGAAATGTCATCCAGAAGATCTTCATTATGGCTCTTGCTTGAGTCTGCTTCTCTCTGTTTCAGTCTATGGTTTGGCAGCCAAAAAGAGATGTTGGAATCTGTAAACACAAGAGCATACCTTCATCCCCAAATTTTTACCTGTCCTTTTATCTGCTGACCATCATTAATATCTTTCAAATATATCAGTTGATGGAGAGTTGATGCATTCTTTTTGTTAGGTTGCCAATGTACTTCTGCAGAAGTGCGATTTTTTAAGTGTTGATAAGCATTTAGAAAATTCAACATATATAAGGCTTTATTTAATGGATCATGAGGGTTTATCATACCATCACCATCTCCCCCTTTTTGTTTTTGAAGCATATATTTTAAGGTTTGATTAGTGCATTCTACAATAGCTTGTCCTGTAGGGTTATATGGGACACCAGTGACATGAGTAATATGCCAAGTGGCACAAAAATGCACGAATGAATGGTTCAATAAGATGAACCATTACCTGTTTTAATTTGCAAAGGAATACCCATAACAGCAAAACATTGCCAGAGATGAGATTGCACAGCAGTAAACTTTTCACTAGTATGAGCTGATGCCCAGAGAAAATTAGAATAAGTATCAATAGTGACATGTACATATTTAAAACATCCAAAAAAGGGAACATCCATTTGCCAAAGTGCATTAGGTTGTTCACCTCACGGGTTCACACTGGAGGGTATCAGAGAATTATGAATTGGGCCACATGTGGGGCAAGAGCAAATAATATGTTTGGCTTGTTCTATAGTAAGATCAGGAAATTTGTGTTTCAAAGCTTTGGTATTCACATGAGTGTTTTTATGAAAATCAATAGCAGTTTGTATTGGTGCAACTAATTTATCTACTATATCATTAGCAGTTGCCAAAGCACCAGGCAAATGAGAATGGGAATGAATATGAGTGATAAACAGAGGGGAAACATGATTTTGTACAAGTTGTTGCAAATTAAAAAAACATAAGTGAAAGTTTATCATGAGGTACAATATGAGCAGTTTCTATGTGAGACAAAACCTGGCAAATGTAAGCAGAATCAGAAACAATATTGAGAGGATCTGAAACAGTTTGTAAGAATTTTATTACAGCATCAAGTTCTGTTTTTTGTGCTGATGTGTGATGTGTTTGCCAGACCTGTTGATGGTGTGGTCCAGTAAAACTGGCCAGTCCATTACTGCTCCCATCAGTAAAATATGTGGCAACATGCAGAAGAGGTTGGGTTTTAATAATGGAGTGTAAGACCCATGAAGTACATTTCAGAAACTGTAATAATTTAGAAGAGGGAAACTGATTATCGATAATGCCAATGAAATCACTTAGAGCAATTTGCCAAGAAGAAGTCACTGTAAATAAATGAGTAATTTCTTCCTTAGACAAAGAGCATAAAATACACTCTGTATCTCTGCCTATAAGATGGCACAAATGAGCCCTGCCTTTTCTGATCAAATGGGACATTTTATCAACATAGGAATCTAAAATTTTTAGGGATTTGTTAGGCAAAAAAAGCCACTCTAAAATCCTGTCTTGCCAAAAAAGTCCGGTAGGAGAATGTAAGGTAGGAAAGATGATTAATTGAATAGGCTTGGCAAGATCAACCCATTTTAATTGGCCTTCATCTATTATTTGTTCTACTAATCATTACTCAGCTTCGGCTTCAGGAGTAAGAGTCCTAGGACTTAAAAGGTCCGAATCTCCATTTAAAGTGTTAAAAAGGTGTGAAAGGGCATAAGTAGGAATTCCTAACACTGGGTGAATCCAATTAATATCCCCCAACAACTTTTGGAAGTCGTTAAGGGTGAGCAGTTTATCTCGATGAATTTGTACTTTTTGAGGAGCCACTGTATTAGAACTTACTCAAAGACCCAAATAGGTAAAAGGAGTTTCTCGTTTGATTTTTACTTCAGCTACTTGTAACCCAAAGTGTGAAAAAAATTTTTAGCTAAACTGAAACAAATTTTGCATTATATTCATGCTGGGATGAGCAAATAAAATATCATCCATATAATGAATTATTAAAGCAGTTGGATATTTTTCATGAATTTTTTGTAAAGGTTGATTTACAAAAAATTGACATAAGGTTAGGCTATTCAACATACTTGTGGTAATACACGCCTTTGATTATTAAGGGCAGGTGTGGAAAAGGCAAATTTTTCCCTATCTTTAGGATATAAAGGGAAGGTAAAAAAAAAACTTTTAAATCATAAATAGTCAAAAACCAATCCTGAGGTATCATAGAAGGCTGTGGCAGGCCAGGTTGAAGGGCTCCAATAGGTTGAATCACTTTATTTATCTCTCTAAGATCTGTTATCATACGTCATTTTCCTGATTTCTTTTTTATAACAAATACTGGTGAATTCCAGGGCTAGTGGAGGGCTCTATATGAACAGCTTTTAATTGTTCTTGAACCAAAGATTGAAGGGCTTCAAGTTTTTCTTAAGGAAAGGGCCATTGATCTACCCATATTGGTATTTGAGTTAACCAAGTAAGAGGCAAAGTGAAGCCCTTTTTATCAATGGCCCCTATTATAAATTTGATTGATCTGGGCCAGTATAACTGAGACCTCGACAATCACTGGGTTTGCGGGTTTGTCTGAATTGTATTTGATTCATCATAATTTTAATGGGGTCAGAAAGAGTAGGGATATGTATATATGCTCCCCATTGATTTAAAAGATCTCTGCCCCATAAATTTAATCCCACATCAGCAACAAAAGTTTGCAAGGTGGCTTTTTGTCCTTCTGGACCTACAATATCAAAAATTTTTGTCCTTTGATAAACATCAGTCATGGTTTCAATACCTGTAAAAACAGTAGGAACCTTTTGCAAAGTCTAAGCTTGAGGCCAATGGTGTTTAGCTATAATGGTAACATCAGCTCTGGTATCTATTAATCCTAAAAAACTTTCCCATTAGTAGTAATAGTTATTTCAGGTTTTTCGTCTCCCACAAATGTTTGCCAAAAGACTCTATGGCCTGTCGACCCAAAGCCACCAGTTCTTTTGAGAGGAAGTGCAGAAGGTTCATTATAAGGAAGAAAAAGCAATTGAGCAATATGGTCCCTGCTGACTAAATAGTACTTGCCCCAGGGCCTGCACCATAATTTTAATTTCTACCTGATAACCCTCAACAATAAGTCCCATTTGAACCAGTAGTCCTCTTTGAGTCAAGCTACTTCTCCCAACTATTATCCCTACTGAATATTTTGGAATTGGACCTTTAACTCCAGTAGATATTGTTTGGATGCCCATTGATTGTGTTATTATTTTGGTTTCAGCA
>JAQZBX010091788.1:0-12356 GCA_029593785.1 Cabassous unicinctus
CATGACTGAAAATAATGTATTTGAATTTAGTCCAACAAAAGAAGCTAGAAAAAGAATAAGACAACATACTCAAACAAGGAAGTTAATTTAATAAAGACAAGAACATAAAATAGTGAAATAAAAACAAGAAATAATAATGAGGGTCAAAAAATGGAATGGTATTCTTTGAAGAGACTAAAAAAGTAGCCAATGTTATAAAGTGAACAATTGAGAACAAAAGAGAGACAGTCACAAATGGACATTTGGTTTGAAATGTATAGTGGGTAGTAAAAACGAGAAGGAAATACTATGAATATTTTCATACAAATAAATTTGAAATGACATTTTTAGAAAAATTTAAATGACCAAAATTGACTAAAATTGAAGGAATTTCAACCATATAATTAACTAGGGATTAGTATATACACAATGGTCAAAGAATTACTACAAACAGATTGGAAAAAGGATAAACATAAGTTACATATGAAGAACCATAAATTTCATATGTAAACATAAGAAAATGTCCATTGCAGCATTTATTGTAATAGCAAAAGCTTTGAAACAAACTACATGTCCATCAACAAGAGAATGGTTCATCCTGATTCACACCATAAATTTCTGTGTATGAACTAAAGCTACAGAGGGCTCAATTTCTAAAATAAAATATGGACAATAAATGACAAATTGTAGAATGTATGTTGAATTTGACATAAGTGACAAAAAGTTTCATAGACCGATAGATCAAGGATATGTTACTCTGTGGTTAAAAATTTAAAAAAATAAACATACATAGGAATATAAATACCAAATTAGGAATATTGGTTAACTTGATGGAGGAAGAGGAATGGGATTTACAAAGTCTTATACAGGAGTCTTCAATTTTTTTCCTTAAGAACACTATCTGGAATCATAAGGCAAAATGTAAGGATTTAACAGAGCTGGCATGAGGTTTTATGCCACTCTCTGTTCTCTTATGCATGCTTGAAATAAGTCACAAAAGAAAAAATAACAATTAGTTGGATGAACTTCACATTTCATGTAATATATCCTTGTATCAGTTTTTTCTATAAAATTCAACTAACCAGATAAGCCCCATTTAGCTCATTTGTATCTAAAATTTTATATAAAATTATTATTAAAATATAATACTGTTATATTTTGAAATATCCCATTAAATTGCATTAACATTTTTTAACTAGATTTTCCCAGGGATGGATACTTTGGTATCCTCAACTCTCAACTGAAGGCCTCTGTACAATTAGTGGAGAAGTTCTTTGAAATTCTGAAGCGCTGAACAAGTGGAAAATATCAGGCAGACTGTCCAAACTCCTGTAAGGTGCCAGGAAAATACAAGGCAGAATTAATATGGAAAATATCGGCATGAAGATTAAATCCTCCTCTAAAGGTAGTATGGCTTTTGCACAGTGCATTCTGGCAATCCTAACCACCTCTTGGCTTTCTACATATAGAGACAAGACCTTCTGGCTCTAAAGATAACTAAGGACCTGCCAACAAGAACCCATCTTCCCCTTCACTCTTCAGTATTCAAGAGGAGTATAAAGGATTTTAGCTACGAAGGGAAGAAATGCAAAGGAGAGCTGTTCCTTCTATTTGCTATTAAAATGGAAATTTCTCATATTTAGTCAATTCCACAGTCTTGCAAAGATAAAGACATCCTCTAATAGGAGTTCTCCATATAAGTTGTAAATGTGCGCATCTTCAGTAACCAGAAAGGGTCCCTCTCAAACGTAATTAAGAAACATGGCTTTCCCTCAGAAGAAGTGGAACTTGGTTAATAAAAAGGGAGGCAGTATAGCAAAACAGTTGAAAATGTTCAAGTCCGTCAGCTATCTCACTAGCTATCTCTGTAGCCTTTAGAAGTCTCAGCATCCTCCTTTCCATAACGAGAACAATACCTATGCTCTATTGCTATTTTAAGGACTAAAAAGTAGAGAGCATAGAATATTGTGTGCAAAATAAATGTTAAATTACAAATTATTGATGACGGGAGGGAACTACGTGCTTGGAAACTAGTCCTAAACAACTGGGTGTTACTGGCAGCAATTGAGGAGAAAGTTTTGACCTGCCTGCCCTTCCCTGCCCCTCTCTTCCACCTTCAGGCTGATCCTGCTGAAATACAAAGTGACAGGCTGCAGCTGTGGCATTCTTAAGTTCTGTTTGATGGTAACACTGTCTAAAAGTCAAACAGTAAATTGTTTATTATTGTTTGTTTTCGGCTTGCTTTTAGCATGGGCGGGAAATGGCAGGGGGTGATAAAGGGTGATGTATAAGCTCCAGGATAAAAAACTTGAGCACTACTGCCTTATGTCTAGGGCTTAAGAAGAGAGAAGCCAGGAATTACACCTTATGGAATTCATTAGCTGGTACGGATTCTTCATCCCTGAGTCCATGACAGCCAGGCAGCTCTTTTTTGGGTTATTGGCAGCTAGGGTGACCCTTTCATCAGTTATGTTTTGTTCTTCTCAGTGCATCAAGAGTTTTTGCTAATATTAAGACAGATGCAAAAGGGAGAAGACACAGACCACTATTACCAAAGTTTTAGAAAAGCTAGAATTAGAACACAGTTCTATAACTTCTCTAAAGTAGATGTTGAAGAAGTTCAATGTCTAATAGTCAATTGAAATGCTTTTATTCCCATATAAATTAACTATACTAAAACATTTCTGATTAAAGAAGAGTAATTAATATTTTAAAATGAATGATGGAAAAATGACAATGACATCATTCACTCTCAGTAAAGAATAATCAATATTTTACACAGTGTTAAGACCAAGTGTCTTGTTTGCTGTACATAGAATTTATGCTTACTCACTTAATTCAGAAACACTCAAAAATCTGTATATTGACTAAAATTATGTGGCTTCATTTATATGTTTTGGTTATTTGATATCTGAGATTAAGTTTTTGGCACCACCATTTGCTAATACAGCCAAATAAGATTGTGTGTACTACTCTGTAGTGTGGAAACGCTTCCACATGGATAATCTAAACTAATTCCAACAATAAACTCCTGATAGAGGCAAGAATATTATAATTGTTACTATATCCCAGGTGATGAACTTAAAAGTCATGAGAAATTAAATGTTATGTAGGATCGAATAGTAATTAGGCAGAATTTCAACCTAGTTCTACTTAACCAAATTCCAAATCCTTTCCAATGTTGAAAATATAGCGTTTATCACTGGCATACAGCCAGCTGAAACACTGCTACGATTTTTAAAATATAGGTCAACCTTCTTATAATTGAGGTAACCTTAGAACTATGTTTTTGATCAGGTAATGTATTAATTTTCTATCACTGCTGTAACAAATTGCCACAACCTGAGCAGCTTAAAGCAAAATAGACGTCTTATTTTACAGGTCTGGAGGTAAGAAATCCAAATTGGTTCTCACTGCATGAAAAACAAGACGCTGTGAGGGCTGCATTCCTTTATGGAGGCTCTTGAGGAGAATGAATTTTCTTGCCTTTTCCAGCTTCTAGAGACTGCCCACTTTCCTTGGTTCAAGGCCCCCTTCATCTTCAAAGCCAACAACACCTGGACAAGTCTTTCTCATGCCACGTCACTAAATCTGACTCTGCTTCCTCTTTTTCTCACTGCAAAGTACCCTTGTGATTACACTGGACCAAGTCAGATAATCTCCCCATTTGAGGATCCTTAACTTAATCGCATATGCAAATAGCCTTTTGCCATGTAAGATAACATATCCACAGGTTCCAGGACTAAAATATGGACATCTTTGGGGGTCCATTATTTTTCCTACCACAGGTAGGTTTGATTTATCAAAATATGTATTTATACCTATAGAAGCATTTAGGAAAATACAGAAAAGATTGTTGGAGGACTGTTATATATGTATATAACAATATAGCTTCTCAAAATAAACCTACAATTCCTAAAATACAGGCTGTCATATGGTAAACAACAACATACAAATTCAGAAAGAAATGAATTTACTTAGAATATTACCTGTATAGCATATCTCTATATCTAGACATACATCTTAAGTAGTTCCTATAGTTTACAGTTTCATTAAGCTACTTTTCATCTGTTCATCCCAATTCTTATAAATGTACACTTTGACAGGAACATAGAAATTACCATATACATACAAGTAAGTTAAGTAGAGTGTTGATGGCCTGCCTGTATGGTTATGTCTTCATTACCTCAGTAAATTCCAGTTCAGCTTGTAACTGTCAGCATCTGCATTTTATTGCCTGGGTGCTAGCTCAGCTGCCAGAATATACTCTGCCCATATATGGCAGGCAGGACTGACAGAGGAATTAATGCTCCCCAGGAGCTGCCCTCACCAAAGATGAGCAAGAGTTGATGTGTAAATATAAATAACCCCACTCCCTTACCTCCTTGGTTGGGATATTTCTGAGGTGCATTTTCTACACAGTTCCTCAGTGGAATTAAACTTCAGTTCCCACAGTGGTAGCTTGATAATGTACAATGTATTAGGTCCTTCCTTTTCCTACAGGTGAACACTGGGATCAGCTCCCACATAAATTATGTACCTCAAAACCTGAAATCAAATCCACTTATAGGCAAACCCAAATTAAATCAATCAGACATTTTTATAGACAATCATCATCACTCATTGATAGGCTATGCAAATATGAAACTATAACATGCAAAAGATCCCATTATCCTATTGATACACACATATTCATCTTTATATAACTATGAATATCCAACTCACAAATTCATATCTCAATGATGAATGCATTATTTTACAGCTTATCTGATATTTTGGGGTTGGCGATTCAACCAAACAGATGTGCAAACAATTAACTTATGCATGATTTATCATTTAAATACTATATTCCTGAGTCACAGATGCTTTTGTAGATATATTCTCTGATGTAGTAACTTGGAATAATTTGGCACCTTGGGACACAGTGTGATATAGAGGTTAAAGACTACAGGTAAAGCTCTAAAGTCTCACAGAGCTGGGTTCAGATTTTGACTTTGACAATGAAATCATTGGAAAACCTCAAAAAAGTCTTGATTTTATTATCCATTAAATAATGATAACTATTGAATTTATAAAGCTATTCTGAGAATTAAATAAGACACAATTTCTTATTTAAGTGCTTACAAACTTTTTAAAAAAAATTCAGACATTTTTCTAGACATTCATCTAGGAACAAAACAGTCCTAGGACCCTGGCATTTCTAGTAGAAGAGAAGAATCAATTAAGAAATAAAACAATAAATAAAACAGAAAGTGAATTTGGTGATGAAAGTAAACTAAAGGTCATGCTAGAAACTGGGTGGCTACTTTAGAATAGAAATTTAGGGTTGGGAGCTCCCCTAAGGAATTGGTATTGAAGCTGCAACCACAACAAAACAAGGAGCAAGCCATATGGATCTGGATAAACACATTTCAGGCCCTATGGAAAGAATGGGTCTATATGGTAGACAAAAGGAAAAAAAAGTGGGTGTGGGGAGAGTGTAGTGGGGTAAAGTGAGACAGGTGGTCTGGGGCCAGCTCATGATGGTATTGTAGTCCATAGCTGGGAGTCTAAATGTGATGGGAAGAAGCTATTGATATTGGGGATTGATATCAACTTGTTTAAATTTTTAGAAACACAACCCAGCTGCCATAGCTAGATTAGATTGTATGGGTATGAAGAGTAGAAGCAGGTAAGATAATCAAAGACCACGGCTATTGCCAAAGCAAGAGATGATGGCAGCTCAGCTAGGATGGCAGGAGTTGAATGCAGTGTAGTATATGGATTTGAGACATATTGGAGGAAGAAAAGGCTTAACTTGCTGATGGACTGACTGCACAATGAAGTAAATGAAGACTCAAGGATGTTTCCTAGGTGAATTATATGTAAAGTGCCTCAATCAATGCCCAGCACATATTAAGAACTCTGTAAATGGTAGTAGATGATAAGGTTATGACTTGGTGGGAAGATAAAAGAGTATTTATATGAACACTAGTAAAATGAGAAATAGTGGATAAAGTATGTAAATAGTCAATGTAAATAAGTGCATGTATAGAATAATTACTCATTATCAATACATTTTTTTTCCTGATCACTTTTTAAAACATAGACATATATCACTAGATAATAAATATTAAGGGCAACAAAAATAAATATGTACCTGTCTTCAAGGTAACATATATCAAATTCCAAATGAATGGAATAGACAATAATTGTTACTTAAGAGTCCAGAAGACAAAGTGTCTGTGGATCTGTAATGTAAACTTAGAATATCAATATGGAAAAACATTCCATGCTTTTTCTAATTTAAGTCATGCCATGTCATGTACAGGGCATTCAACTATAATGGATAGTTTGAGTCTTTTAACAACTATTAAAGTATTGTCTATTTAAAGACAGATGATAATGGAAAGCAAGACTCATATTGCTAACACAGTAATTGGTGATACATTCTAACATAAATTCTACAGTATTCGTTAACCAGGACTGAAGGACTTGAATGGGGTATCATTTAATAGTTGATGTTCTATGCTCCTTTATCAACATTTCTTATGTTTAGTCATCATCTTGATTTCAATTTTAAAATTCTTTCTATCTTTTAACTACTCGAACATACCACCTGCTAGATTTCTTCATTGTTTTCAAGTTCTAATTCTTTCATTTCATTAATTCTCATATTCCTGTGTTTAAGTCCCATTACTTCTATGTTTAACCAACCACAGTCCTCTTTAATCTACCTGAAATTACCCTAGTTATAGATTCTGTATCTTTTTAGGCAATATTATTTCATAATATTTAATATATTGCCTTTTCCTTAATTTCTATAAAGGTGAAAGCATAATTTCACTGGACATTTTCTGAATTCATGTTATCCGATTTCTCTTTCTGGCACTTTCTTATGTAGATCACCTACTCATTAACACAGTAACATATATTTATTGATTACTCAATTATGTGCAAGAACTCTGTTTTTTAGCCTCTTGAAGGAAAGTAAATGATTCAGACATGGTCATAATAGCATGAGAAATAAAAGAATATATTCACAAATAATAGTTATTAGTAGAAGGAAGGAAAGATTGGCTACTTTACAGTAAATATACTATCATATATTTGAGGGCTCATTTTTGGAGAACTTAAGTTTAATTGCTTCAGTTTTTCTTAATAAGTTTTATTCTGAATCATTCTGAGACTTGCCACACTTTAATGATCTTGCTGACTTGAAATATTAAATAAATATCCAGAAGTTATTTTTTTCCCAGTAGAAAATACATATTTAGATGAACGAGAACCAAGCATCAATCATACCAGGCACTTCCTACAGCTAGAACATACACATCATTTTAGTCCTGGCAGATGATACTAGAAAACCTCCTTGCTATTGACTAAACTTGAATTAAATGTGGTTATCAATCTTGATCCATGTCACAGAGGATATAAGGTGCATTAGTAAGTAGCTTCCCAAATCGACACATGCTGGACTTGCTGCTTTTCTTGCTCTGGGTAACCCGTCCCCAGAAAATGGGTTCTTCTTCGAACCCTAGTTGTTAAAGGCTGTCATTTATACTTTGTTCCAAAGTCTGAGACCTTTCTATGATGTCCACCTCTCGCCTCATATTAAATTCAAATACCATACTTTATTTCCTAGGCTGCCAATCCTTTTTCTCTTAGAAGCCCAGGTTCTTACCCTTTTTTACGTTCGCGCTATCACGGCCATTCCTAGAATTACAGATCCTTAGTTTCTTCCCTATATTTGTCCCAGGCTAACATTTGCTCGTCTCTATCTTAAGTTTCAAGAGATCATCCCATCACCGTTTAAGCCCCGTGATGACAGAGCCAAGACCACTCATCTTCAAGTGCATCATCCTTGAATCGCAGTGTAAATGCATTAGGAGAGTTTCCAACTGGACAGACTAAAAGACTTTCTGAAAAGCTAAGCAACTCCCTCTAGAAATAAATTGTCATGAAAATTATCTACCTTCTTAAAGGCGAAAACTGGCTTTAAAAGCATCAAAAGGAATTGGTAAAATACATAAACATAAAAGAACCTAAAATAACATCTTACCAAAATAAAAACTGAAAGACTTTTCTGTTTATTAAAATTATGAATTGTCAGGATAAATTGCCCATGTTTCCCATGTAGAAATTGTAATTCAACAGGCTCACCTCTGGAAAGACTTTTTTGACCTGACATTTTGGGAGTTGAACCAATTCACTGGGAGAGTGGGAAACAAAAGGTACTTGCTGAAAAATCTGGCCTTCAGTATGTTTTGAACATTAGTTTAAAATAAGTGAGGCATATTGAACAATTCATGCATAACAATTTCTGATTTTCTTTAGTTGTATTTTTGCTTTACAATCTTACAAATAACTTGTATTGTAATGTGTATATAAATGATGACTTGAGTGCATAATCCTAACTCCAGTCCTCCAAGATTCTATTTGAAAATATCACTGAGTGTAAACAGAGAGGGAGAGAATATAATTACATAAAACAAGGGACAGAAAGCCAAAAGAATTCTTTTAGACATACTGTAATTGGGCTAAGACTAAGCAAGTTTAAAACTGCTTTAGAGCAAATACTCATAGCAAATAAGGAAATACTACTCTAGAGAAGTGTAAGAGAACCCAACAGAAAACTTAAACCTCCTTAATGCAAAGGAACAAGAATGGGTGTCTGGAGTGGATTATGAAGCAGGTGGAAAAAAATGCCTGGGTTTCTCCACCACCTCCTGCAAGTTCACCAGATGCAGAAGGCAGCATGAAATGGGGAATCTAAAGGACCGCTCCTTCTAAATTTCATGCTAAGCAGGCAAAGATTGGGGTATTGTTGCCATCACAGCCTGGTAAGTGTGACCATTCAGGGAAATCGTGGAGTCACAGCCATGATTATCTCCTGGCTGCCACCCAAAGAAGAGGCATTACTTAGTCCAGAAGCAGTGCTTCCTGCTGTAGCTCCTCAGTCTCCAAGTCCCTGCCGACTCGCCAGCTTGCTGAATGTACGACATGTTCAAGCAAAGGCACAGCCATACAACAAAATTCTTTAGTCGTTATTTTGGGCCCGAAAAGTTCTGACATGAAACCACATATCTATCAAATGCCACCTCAACTTCCAATATGGGGCAGTTTCCATTCTTTTATAAGGAAGGGGATCAGAGAAAAATTATCAGCTGTGAAAGAATACAACAGTTTCAAAAGACTCACTTGGAAAATTAAAATAAATGGCTCTATACAATTACTGTGAGATACAGGAGATTATTTCAAAATCCCACATTGTATCCACAGAGATAGCCAAAAAGAAAAAGAAACTTAAACAAGGAAAGTTGAAATTGAGTTCCAGTATCAGACTACTGAATTCAAAATTGCTAAAGGGGCACTTGTAGCAAATTGTGCTGTGAAAAAAATCAGTGAAGTGACATTAAGGGCAAAATTATAAAAACGTAAAAAAATTAGAAATATTAAAAAAAGCCAGAAGAGTTAATACTATGATCAGAATTCCATAGACAATTAAAGGATCTAGAGAAGAAGTATCATTTAGAGAATACTAATGATAATAATGATATAAGATTAACAATAATTCAAAGTTCAAGAATGCTTTGCAGGTAGACTTCACCTAGTACCAGTCTGAGTACTAGTCAAAATATAGGAAAGCAGATATATATAGACATATCCTGATGAAACATAAAAATAGATTTCCATAATATACAAACAGAAAAAAAGATAAATAAAAATCATCTAACAAATACCAGGAAATAAAATAATTACACATAAAATAATCCTATTTTCAGAATCCTCTTGCACAACATAAGTCCTAAAGAGCAATTAAGGAATATTTATAGAGTTTTTTGTTTGTTTGGGGGAGTTAGGTGAGAGATGCCATACTACGAATTCTACTGAAAGTTATTTTGTCATTAATGAGTAGATAGAAGACCAAAGAATAATATTCTTACATCAGTGAGGACTCAGAAATATAATCATATATCCCTACCCTTTTGTTAACATTTGTTTCAAAGATATAATTTAGTGGACTCAAAAAATGAATCAAAATAAAATATATCAATTATAAAATAATTGACAGTGAGCTCTGAAATCATTTAACAGAGAAGTAAAGTGGTTGTAAAACGATCCTCAGGTTTTCATAAATAAATTTTCCTGAAGAATATATAAAATGTAAAACATAATAATTTAATTAAAATAATCAGTCTTCAACACCCAATTATGCCACTAAAATTGGACATGGTTTTAAAGAGAAGTGAGTTAGCAAATTTGTTTCATTTAACCATGAAACAAATTTATTTCTTGGGATTGTTAAAATGAAATAGATTGAAATCTGTTTTTAAAATTTTAAAGGTAAACATTAATATTATTGGAAAGAATATGTAACTTCCAAATTACTAGGGAAAATGTGCAAATAAATATTACACAGAAAAAACATAATAGAGGACACAAAATAAATAAGTAGAAATGAATTGATGTAGTCATTAAAATCATATTCTTGAGAAATATTTTGGGATCTGAAAATAGAGTAGATTAAGAAGGAAGGCTATGAAACAAATTTCAAGCAAAATTTTATTTTCTCTGAATATAACTTGGGGAAATATTGAGCAATGAATGTTAATAGCTACAGCAATGTCAGAGATAATTATTTTAAATATATTTGGTTTTTAAATTTTACTACAAAGATCTCATGTTTTTCCTATAACAACAACAACAACAACAAAACAGTGCAAAATAAAGGCTACTTTTAATTGAATTTTATGCATATGTTTCAACTAGGGCACTAAACAATGGGCTTTTGCCTAATAGCTGCTCTCAAGGAATAATGAATTTCTTGGGCAAAGCCATCTTTTAGTGGTTGGTATAATCTGAATGATTAAGATTTCTAGAAAATGTCTTCTGTTGTTTTCAGGCATATATAATGTCCATATATTTTTTAATAAATATTCACCAGTAAACGCATTGAAGAAGGAAATGAAACGATTTCCAATAGCTTTTGTAGTTTCCTTTTCTTATCCATCACTCCACTTTACAACTTGAATCTGCTCTGTGAAATATCCAATAAAATAACCAGTCCTTTCTCTGACAAAGGAGAGCCAATTTGTTTCCATGTACAGGGCTTTGCAAAAGTCCTATTCATTAATAATTTGCTGATTCCAAAACAAAAAATTTATTCTTTTAAGAACTAACCAAACTCCACATTGAGGCAGTTCTACATATAATCACTTTCACTTAGAATGTTGTCTAAGCTTGTTAATATTCATGTACCTGAAACAGTTGTTTTGCTTACGGCAAATCACTCAAAAGAAGTCAGCATGAAGAAGTTTGGATGCTGAAAATCTCCCCATGCATTTGAAGTGATTTAATCCCTAAAGTGTGAAAGAGCTGTATTTTCTGCAATTGCACCAATAAAAGCCAGTGACAATTTAAAAATAAACTGATCAGTGTGAGTAATACCGATCCTCTCTGGATCAGTTTTATATATATGTATGCCTTATGAATATTTTAAAATTATTTTACATTGAAAATTAGAAAATACGATCGATAAATAAGTTTACTGCTTTTTGATGCACCCTTTTTTCTCTCAAGTATCAGCAAACAATTCTAATGCAAATATCCTTAATTTAGGGTCAGTGAATGTAAAAAACAGCCTATATCATATGTTTTAGTTTGCTACAGGCTGCAGAAGCAACATACCAGAAACGGGCTGGTGTTGACAATGGGGATTTATTAACCTATAAGCTTAGAGTTTTGAGGCCATGAAAGTGTCCAAAACGAGGCATCATCAGGAGATGCTGTCCCCTCAAGCTGCGGCTGTGGGCACTCAGGCCGGCTGGCAGGGTACAATGGCAGGGTCTGCCAGTCTCTGCCTTCTTCTCCAGGCTCTGTTGCTTTCAGCTTCTGACTGCCTCCAGCTTTATCTCTACTCCTGTGGCTTCTCTCTCCTGGGTTCCTTTGATTTCAGCTTCTGGCCTTGAGGGCTTCCTATCACAGCTTATAGGAGTTCTTCTTTGTGTCTGTTGCCTTTATCTCTGTATATTCATTCCATTTATAAAGGACTCCAGTAAGGGGATTAAGACCCACCCTAGGCTATGCCTTATTGGAGTATTCTAATGGAATGGCCCTTAACCAAATTTAATCTAATCAAAGGTTCATAATAGGTCCATACTCACAGGAATGAACCAATTTAAGAACATAATTTTCTGGGGTCCACAAAAGGCTCAAACCACCACATCATATAAATTGTTTACTGACTATATGCACATGTGAGTTTTCTGAGGACAGGATTTATCATTTTATAGATGCCTCCCTAAAAAAGCAATAATGAAAACTATGTCACAGTAAGCTAGCTTCCACAGCACATATGCTAAAATTGGAACAATATGAAGAAGATTAGCATGACC
>JAQZBX010091789.1:0-12349 GCA_029593785.1 Cabassous unicinctus
GTCTGGAATGCCCCTCCCATCTTCCTTCATTTAGTATCTCCTGTTAATCCTCTGAGACGCAGCTCAATCATCATCTTCACAGAACACTATCTGAACCTCCAACTCCAACTATGTTCCTTCTCTCTCTTTTCTGTCATCCCACAACCCCTCTTCTTTGTTTTGTCAAGGCTCTTAATTAATCACATTGATTCTGGGAAGGAAACAATGCTATTTAGCTAGAGTGCCATGCCAAAAGTAGGCCTTCAAAATTGTTTGTTGAATGAAAGTGGGCCCAGTGTTTTTGTTCGTTTGTTTTGCTTTGCACACCATAGTTTTCATTATGACATCTTTTGCCACAATGAATTTGAACATGAACTTTCATTTCCAAACAGAAAGTCAGAAGACTAGAAGAAACATACAGAAAGATAGTAGTATGGGTAGATCTTTTTTCTTTTTAATCTTATTTTTAATGGTTGAATTAAACTTTTGAAAAAAGTATATAAAGCCGAAGTATTTGAAGCAATGGATAATAAGGTAGGACTACTGAATTATGCTTCACGTGCACCTCATTTCCTAAACCATAATCCTAGGGTAAAGTGTAAAGAGATTTATAGTGAAAGATAGTCAATCCAGTATGTATCAATTATTCAAACATTTCAACTGGCAGTGAAACTAGCAAATGTATTTGACAAGCAGCCTCCATTCCCACAAAGAAGGAAGTGCATAATGGATGGAAAAATAAGAACTCTCTTTCAATAGTATACAGCTCAGTACAGGAATGCTTATATGTAGATAAATTTGTCAAAGTATTTGTTGAAATCACTGACCAAACCACCCAAACTTTCATTGAACTTCTGCCAGCTGTGAAGGATGTGCTTGAGCTCCATTTCAGTTTCTGGGTCCCAGAGCCTGTGGACAAGCACAACTCACATCATATTTGTGCTTGAAAAGAACTGTTTCAAGAACTGATATACAAACAGAGAAGCTAGCACATTACCCTAAAATGCTACTGTGTTTAACCAAAGAAAAAAGTCATCTGATTTCTTAAAAGTTCTAAGTGGCATACCAGTGGGATTTGCATAAGGAAAATTTTAAAGCATTAGTATCTTCAGGCTTAAAAAACCAAGTATTATATTTTCAGGGATCTGAAGTTTGACCAATATCTGCTTGCTCCTACAACTAGTTTGTCACTATGATAAGATATTCTGTACCATTGTGGTAGTTTAATACCATTTATGAATTCCAAAAAGAGATATAGATTATGTTTTTAAAGTGATCTGTTCCTCTGGGCATGACACCTTTTGATTGATTTAAATTCAAAGGCTTTACATTTACTTCATTAAATCAAGATTAGAGCTTTGATTTGACCACATCATTAGGGTCAATGTGCAGGGTTGAGTCCCCACTCCCTTGGTGGACTAAATAAACAGACACTCAATCAAGAACACAGGAGAAGATACACAGAGGAAGAGAGCTCCATAGACATGGAAGAGGAGAGAACTTGTCAGCTTTGATCCTGTGGCCCCCGGAAGATAGATGAGCCATTTGCCTGACAGTTTACAGCTGACCTTGTAAAGAGACCATAGGAGCTGAGCCCAGAAAGAAACGAGCCCTCCAGCCTACAGTTTGATATTGGGAGAAGCTGGGCCCACAGAGCCTTAAGAGGAAAGACGAAGACCGAACCCTTGCAGACTTTGGCAACCATCTTTGATGACAGAGTACCTCTTATGGTACCTTGAGTTGGACTCTTTAGGGTCTTGTAACTGTAAACTTCTACCCCAAATAAATATCCTTTATAAAAGCCAACAAATTTCTAGTATTTTGCATCAGCATCCCTTTTGCTGACTAATACAACCATATACTTTGTAAATGATGAAACAACTGGATTTTGTATTGATAGTAAGTAGTCATTTAACTGAATTGTGGAAAGAGAACAAACTAAGGAAAGCAAATGGTCCCTTTTACTTATAAACGTGTGACCATGAGCTATGTTATTTCTAATCATGTGTGTCGTTATGACAGCAAAATCTCACTGAAGTAAATTCTTTCCATTGGAATCATAGGTACAAGTTTCTTCACAATAATTTGTCTGGCTAAAATGCCATTCTCTTGACATTTGGGATTTCTAAAACTAAATTTATATGCAGTTCACTTCGAGGCAGGCATTTAAGACTTAATTAATTTACAAAATTAATAGAGAAATCCCTGGATTCAGACCAGTACAGAGAAGTTAAAAAAAAAAAAAGATAATTGGGTTAGGCATAATACAGGGTAGTTGCCTAGAAAATAGTAAATGAGATAAAATTAACCCCTTCCTTGTAAGGGAAGACAAGACTAAAACACAAGGAAAACAAAGAAATTGTTACAACACAAAGCCACAAGTTCATGACAAGTAGTAACTGTACATTTACACAGTATTTACAGGTCAAATCCAGTTAGGGTTTAATTATTTTTAAGTGATGGGAAGCAAGGACACTCTGAAAGTCAGGAGAGAGTTGGTTGGGATGATTTTATTTAGATGAGACTACTTTCACAGTGTTTGTAAAATACTCATATGCTCTTAAGATTGTCATATGTTTGAAAGCTTCTTCTCTTCCCTTTGGCATGGCTAACTTGATTTTGGTGTAGCGCAATTTTAGTTCCACTGTCAGCCCCACTAGACAGACTGGGGCATGCTACCATTGTCTTTCTAATTGCATTGTCTGCAGTGTTACTGTCCAGTTTATGTGAATGTCTCTCCCCTATCCAGTGAATTCATGGGAAGCAGGAACCAATATGGTAACTTCAATAACTAACACAGGAACTGGCATATTGTGGCCACTAAATACTTGTTTGCTAATTAACCATATGAAACACTTTGTAGAAGTTTAGATTTATAAAGAATGTATCTTCCCACTTTGTCAAACTCTATTCTACAATAATCATTAGTTGGTGTGGTAATTTGAGGCTATTTTGGACCCCAGAAAAGATCATATACTTAGAGCCATCCCTATGGGTGTAAGCCTATTATAGGTGGGACATTACTTTTGATTAGATTATTTCTGTAGAGCATGACCCAGGATAGGTCTAAATCCTCCTACTGGAGTCCTTTATAAACAGGGTGAATAGAGAGAGAGAGAAGAAGAGAGAAAAGAACTACAGAAACTCAGAGAGGAATCCACAGAAGCTGAGAGACAAAGTCACAAGAGTAAGAAGTTTAAATCAACAGAACCTGGGAGAAAGAAAGCCACAGGAGTAGAGAGAAAACCACAGGAGCAGAGAGCAGTTGAAAGCAATGAGACCTGGAGAAGAGAGAGATAGCAGATGCCGCCATTTCCCCTGCCATGTGACAGGAGTCCAAGATCTCCAGCTTTAGGGAGAAAAGCATTGCCTGATGGAGCTTTATTTGGACATTTTCATGGCCTCAGAATTGTAAGTTTTTAAGTTAATAAATCCCCATTTAAACACCAATCCATATGCCCTCACTCAATCAGAAACAGAGTGGGCATCACCACTCCAAATTCCTCAAGATTGAGGAAAGAACAAACATAAGGGGGGAATGCAAATATGGACTCAAGTAGGCTTATGATTTTATTCTAACAATGGAAGAACTTGTGCCACTGATATAAAGGCAGTGGCCACCAGAGGTTCTGAGGGGAGGGAGAGGGAAGAATAAGTGTAACATGGGATGGGGTACACTGGGGACATTGGAATTGTCCTGCACAACATTGCAGTAATGTAGACAGGCCATTATACATTTTGTCAAAGCCTTTAAAATTGTGTGGTGCAAAGTGTAAACTATAATGTAAACCATAGTACAGGGTTAGTAGCAATGCTTCAATATGCATTCATCAATTGTAACAAATGTACCACACTAATGAAAGATGTTAGTAACGAGGAAAGTATGGGAGTAGGAGGGGGTAGGTGTATGCAAATCCAGTATTTTTTTGATGCAACATTTATGTAATCTAAAGCTTTAAAAATAAAGAATTAATTCAAAAAAAAGAAAGAGAACAATAAAGAAAAGAAAAGCCAACCCATTTCTGGTATATCGCTTTCAACAGCTTTTAGCAAAATAAAACTAATTTTATTTTGTTTCAACCCAAATATAAAAATACTGATTAATTATGCTAGGAATAACCCAGCCTCTCCATTTTACAAATGAGGCGACTGTGGCAGTTTGTTATAATTTTTGCATTCCAAAAAGACATATTATGTTTGTAAATTGGTCTGTTCTTCTGGGCATGATACCTTTTGATTGCATTAAATTCAAAGGGTTTATATTTACTTGATTATGTTAAGATTAGAACTTTAATTCAACCACATCATTCAGGCGTGCAGCGCTAAGTCCCCACCCCCTTTGTGGGCTATATAAATGGACACTCACTCAAGGAGACTATAGAAGCAGATACATGAGAAAAGAGGAAGGGAGCTCCATAGACACAGAAGAGGATCCTGCGGTCCCAGGAAGAGAGATGAGCCATTCGCCTGATAGTTTGCAACTGAAGAGAACAGAGCAGGTGATCCCTATGCCAGCCTACAGCTGAGATCAGAAAAAACTGGGCCAATGGAGCCTTAAGAGGAAAGAAGAAGGCTGAACCCTTGCAGGAATTGCCCACCATCTTGCATCAACATGTGGCAACAGACTTTGGGTGAGAAAATACCTCTTATGGTACCTTAAGTTGGACTCTTTAGGGCCTTGTAACTGTAAGCTTTTACCCCAAATAAATACCCTTTATAAAAACCAACAGATTTCTGGTATTTTGCTTCAGTACCCCTTTGGCTGACTAATGCAGAATTTGGTACCAAGAGTGGGGTGGTGCCTTTGCAGTTACCAAAATGCTGGAATGGTTTTTATAAATGGGTAATGGGTATTTTTTCAGGAATTGTGAGATGCTTGATAGAAAAGGCCTAGATGACTTTGAAGAGACTGTTGGTAAGAATATGGACACTAAAGAAAGTTTTGATGAGGCCTTAGAAGTAAATGATGAAACAATTACTGGAAACTGGAGGAAAGGCGATCTGTGTTTTAAACTCACAGAGAACTTAGCAAGAGTGACTCCTGATGTTGTATGGAAGGCAGAATTTGAAAACTATGAGCTTGGACATTTAGCCAAGGAGATTTCAAACTAAATGTGGAAAATGCAGCCTGGCTTCTACTTGCAGCTTATAGTAAAATGCTAGGTGATAGATATAAGCTGAGAATTGAATTGTTGGGCACAAAGAAACCAGAAACTAATTCTGAAAATTCCAAGCCTCTGGAAATCAAGCACCCAGATGACAGTGCCCCATTTGAGGAATTAACTAAATTTGGAACTTGTAAGTCAGGATTGAAAATGCAGCTATCCAGGAAAGACTTGTGGAAAGTTTTACTGTCTCATGGCTTGGACCCCTGCTTCCTAATTGCTAAACCAACAAGCTTTTTGAGGGAGCTGTATGGCCAAAACCCACTGTCAGCCTGGACTAAAAGGGACATGGAGAGGAGGGAAGAAAGGGAAAATGGCTTTAAGAGGAAAACCATGGAAGCTGAGGTCAAGAATTAAGACATCTCCTTGGGCCAAGAGAAGGACCCCACCCACGTGTATGGAAAGGGTGAGCTTGCCCCAGCAGTTGAAGAGGGTGGATGTTCCAACCTACTCTTCAGGGAGAGTTTTGCCACCCCACGCTACAGAGAGGGTGGAGCACATGCCCCAAAGGTTGGAGAGAGTGAGATCAATACCCCAGTGCTCTGAGAGGGGTGGACTTGTTCCCCATAGGTCGGGAAAAGTGTGGCCATCATCCCATAGGTCGGGAAAAGTGTGGCCATCATCCCAATGTTCTTGGAGGGTGAGTTCTGGAGCTCAGTCACCATGCAGATACTTGATGAGGGTGTAACCAAGAAAATGGCCATTGGTCAAGCCTGTGGAAAGGGTGGGCCCCCATGAGGCACCAAAGATGAGAAGAAACCTTCATCTTAAGAATGACTCTCAGACTTTGAAATCTAATAAAATATGCCTTGCAGGTTTTCAGAACTGTAGGGGACCAGTGACTCATATTTCTCTCCAAAATTCTCCTTATGGTAATATAAATGTTTATTCTATGTCTGTCCCCCTGTATATTGGAAGCAGATAAATTGTTTTTTAAGGTCTACATCTGGAGGGGACTTTGCCCTAAGAAAAACTGTATTTCTTTTAAAAACTGTGATGTGATTTTGTATTTAGTATTACTAACTGAAAGGATTTAAGATGTTTTGGTTTTTTTTCAATATTGTAATGTTTTTTTGGAATTCAGAGGGTGGAGTGTGGCACTTTGATATCATTTATGAATTCAAAAAAGAGATATTGATTATGTTTGTAAACTGGTCTGTTCCTCTGGGTATGATACCCTTTGATTATGTTAAGATTAGGGCTTAGATTCGACCACATCATTCAGGCATGCAAGGTTGAGTCTCCACCCCCTTGGTGGGCTATATAAAAGCCACTCACTCAAGGAGAACATAGAATCAGATATGCAAGAAAAGAGGAAGGGAGCTCCATAGACACAGAAGAGGATCCTGTGACCCCAGGAAGAGAGATGAGCCATTCACCTGATAATTTGTAGCTAAAGAGAAAAGAGCACCTGGGCCCTATGCCAGCCTACAGTTGAAATAGGAAGAAGCGGGGCCCAAGAGCCTGAAGAGGACAGAGGAAGGCTGAATTCTCGCAGATATCACCCGCCACCTTGCATCAACGTGTGGCAACATACTTTGGGTGAGAAAAAAACCTCTTACAGTACCTTGATTTAGACTCTTTAGGGACTTGTAACTGTAAGCTTTTACCCCAAATAAATACCCTTTATAAAAACCAACAGATTTCTGGTACTTTGCCTCAACACCCCTTTGGCTGCCTAATATGGGGACCAAAGTCTAAAGTCATTAACTTTGTAAGATGCTAATTTTTAAATAAGTCCTAAGACTATATCAAATGTTAATGGAAAATTATATTTTAAGTATTGTTAAAATAAATTTTATTTTAATCAGAACGCTAGAATGCATCCCCTAAAAATGGGAAGCAAAGAAAAGGGGAAGGAGACCATATACTTGGAAAAATTTAATTATTCTAATTTTTTAAATTTTATAATAATTATTCACTTCTGAAGCTTGAAATTCCAACTTTGAATCTACAGCATTCTCAGACTTTGAGGACTCCTGATGAATTAATTGATTCTAGAAGAATGTTCTTTCAGCTATTCAGGATGATAATGCTTAGCTTGTTCAATTCCTTGCTACTTAATCGTTGGTAATGCATCATCACAATGTCACATTGCCTGTCAGTCTCCATGAAGGAGGAATGAGCATGGGCACTTAACTGCTCTCCCTTGCTGCAATTGGCAGCTATTATTAAGAGTTAGTATACAGTGGCATGTTGGGCTAGGGGAGAATTCTAAATCTGGCATATCTGCTATACCTGAACTAAGAGCTTTGATCTTCAAACTTGCCAAGCCAACATCACGCACAGGCATAACGTTCCCTACAAATTAAAAAATAAGCCCTCCCATCTAGGATTACTCTAACATAATTTCTAAATATTGCTAACTTCAAAAGACTAAATTCTTTACCATGCTATTTCAATCATTTTAAAAAGAAAAAAGATGGAGCCTTGGGATAGTTGACCCACATAGCTCCTCAGTAGGACAATGGGAAGGCTTATGAATTTTAACTAGAAAGTATCCATGCTTCACCAAGGCACAAACTTTCTATTCAGGACATAAAGAAAAAGGCAGTTCCCCCAGTGAGATGTCTCTCTGAACTAGTTATTTAGTTAGTCATAGCCAGCTGAGTAGTTTATACACAGAGTTTTTGGTAGGTTTGTTTAAGGCTTTATTTGAAGCTCAGAATTTGTGCCCCTAATTTCTTCAGACTTTGCCACAAATACCTGCTCAGGTAAGGTTAAAGAAGGTGGAAAGTTCAGGGGAAAAAAGAGAGAGAGAAGGGAAAATTCATTGTCACTTCTCAGAATCCAAGTCCTAATAATGATAAATACAGCCATTTCTTAACATTTGTATGTTTATATGTCTCTGTAGAGACATACACAAATGCCATTAACCAAGATATAGTGATATCCATTTCATGATTTGATCTCTCCCAGGAAACCCTGTAAATTAAATGGTTCACATAACATGAAGAAGAGATGTGGAGGGAAAATTAGAAGAGTGAAATAACCTTGAAAGACCCTAGACCTAAGAGGCTAAAGACAATGATTCTAGTCCCAGCTTGGCTTTTTGGGCTTGGATAAAACACTTAACCTTCTGGAGAGGTTTCCTCTTATATAAAGTGAGGATCACTAGAGTCTTGATCTAATATACTATGATTTGGTTCTACAAAGAAGTGACAGAGAAGTAGTCCTCTCTTATTATTCCAAAAACCAGTAGAAATTAAAGTAAGTAAAAGTGTTCTAGAGTTAATATATTTGTCTGAATATAAACTATGACTACCACTTTCTCACTGGGTAAGTTGGACAAGTCACTTAAATTCTAGGCCTTGATAAAATAGGCTTAAAAACAACTTCATAGAGTTGTTTTGTAAGTTTAAATGAGAGAATGCACATAAAAGCACCGACTATGGTATTTGAGTAATAGGAAGGGTTCAATATATCTTAGCAACTAGTTGTAGCAATAATAATGGTATACAAAGACAATATTAGTAGCAGCAGCAGCACTCAAATTTGGTCCCCTTAAAGACAGTGAATGCCTTCAAAATGGACAAAACTTACCCAGAGCCTAATTAAATATAGGACCATAATTCAAGAAGGCAAGGTTATCTAGCAATAGAAGCAGAGACAAAGGTGAGCCACTGAAAAAATATGAACAATGCCCATCTACACACTATAAATGAGAGTGGCAGGTGTATGTGAATATAAAATCATTTCACAGATACAGTCCTAATATAAGGGAATTGACATATCAAGTTATGAGACCCTGACGATATTAAATACTCAAACTATTGTTAAACAACACCTTTTTTTTTTGTTCTGATTCGAAAGTAAGCTAACAATTATTTATTTTATTTTCACATACTTATCTATAAAGGGAAAATGTGATGATCAGGCTAACGCAAGATTTCATTCATTCTACCTAATGCACTTCTCATTGGCAGTCAATAATTAAAGGTCCTGGATTTCCACTCCAGTCTCTGTGAGCTATGTCAGTAAGAGTCAGCACCTGAGTTTGATCAAGACTTTAACATCAAAAAGGTAGAATTAGTTTTTAAGTCTTAAGGCAAACCCTGGACTATAATGAAATTATTTAAGCACTGTTTTAAAAATTTTGTTAGCATTTGATTTCTTCTTTGGACACCCAAACTGCTTTGCATGCTACTCTTGATTTTCTACAATGATTCAAACATTATACAGTTCATTAGTCTACTTGCAAATCACACTTGTAACACATACCTAATATATCTGTGTCCTAGATTACCTGAATTTATTTAAAAAATTGATAGATTATCCAATGCCAAATTCTAGCAATAAAGCTACATATCTAAAGTGTCCAGTGATAGTGGAAACTTTAAGTACAAATATTTTGGGCAAGATTTTTTTCATATGTAGCAAGAATATTAAAAATATTCCCAATAATTCCAACTCTGGAAATATATTTGAAGAAAACAATATGAAAAACAGTTATATGGATGAAGATGTTATTTATGATGAGCCAAAAATAATAACGACCTAAAAATACACCACTAGGGGCATTTCTAAGTAAATTATGGCCTGCTGAAGTAGGGATGGTTTTGTAAACAGAAGATAAACATTTATGGAAAAATGCCCCAATATAGTAAATGGTTAAGTTCTATAGTATTAATAAGAAAAGGCACTATATATCCTATTTCATAGTCTATGTTAATTTATAATTATGTAAAAAATAAAAATAATAAAACATGCATATAAAAATGACTGAATTTCATCTCACTGCATGATGTATTAAAAAATATAGATTTCCACCTCATTCTAGATACTTAAAAATGCTGAATAAAATTTAACAATTCAAACAAAACAAAACAAAAATCATAGCTGAATTTAAAAGAAAGAGAGAAAAACACACAGGTGTCAAGCACTTGAAGTTGAAGAGTAATGATGTTAGGTAACACTTAAATTACATGGGGGAATTCTACAGGAAAGCTCAACATGGAGAAGATAGGGTATTATTACTTAGGGGCAGTAGACATGGTCTTGGTTCTGCAAAAGACAAGGAGTTGAAACTGTGATCCCTGAATGAGACTTAGACTCTGGGAAAGCTTCCCTCTTGATGCAAATTAAATTGGAGAAATTATACCCTTAGGCCTAGGAAAGTCACAAGTAAGTTTTGTGCTTGACTCCGACTCTGCAGTTTTTTGTGGGTCTTTTTTTTTTTTTAAGTAGGTGCCAGGAATTGAACCTAGGACCTCACACATGGGAAGTTGGTGCTCAACAACTTGAGCTACATCCACTCCCCAAAAGTACCTTTTTAAAAGCTGAAATCCCAGGACTGTATTCTGCATGTGTGAGTTTCAAATTTACACTATGGCAGTGATGCAGAAATCCTGAAGAAACGTACATAAAAATTGATACTGGAACAATTAAACTTCTAAAGACACTGGCAGATGTAAACTAAAAATCACTCTGAACACTTGTTTCCACCTCCTAGGTTTTTTTAAAGCACACGCAGGAAAAAAAGGAAAATAAACTCCCAAAAAAGATTTCCACCATGAGGGAGAGAAAGGAGATATAATGAACAGAAGAACTAGTACAAAAAAACTCATGAAACAAGGCAATCTAAAGTGTCCACAAAATAAGTATTTTTAAAACTGTTAAGGTACAATGCAAGAAATAGAATTGTGTAAACAAATAGATAGCAAGTAAAAAGAATAAAAAGGTTTTAAAGGAAAATCAAATAAGCTAAAAGATATTAGAATTATGGTTATTGGCATAAAGAACTTGTTGAAACAGTTTAATATCAAATAAAGGCAAACACATAAAAGAATATGTAAACTGGAAGATAGATATGACTATAGTATCATAATCAGAAGAGAAAGATAAAAGTAGACAATACAAAAGAAATTAAGAATTATGGAGGCTGAAATGAGAAAGTCTAACTATGTTAAACAGCAGTTTCAGTAGAAAAGAATACATTTATTTGGGGCAAGACAAAATTCAAAGAATTAATGGCTGAGAAATTTCCAGAATTTATAAAAGACATGAATGCTTCCTTGGATTAAATAAGCAAAATGAGTCATGAACCCAACAAATATATATATATCTGAAACCTAGATTATGGTGAAAGTGCAGGATATTTTAAAAATAGACAAAACTTTAAGGAAGATAGTTTTAAAGAGAAAAAAGACTGATTACTTTCAAGGGAATTAAAATTTCATGAGAGTTTACTTCTCAAAAAAAAAAGTAAAACAATGGAATAATATCTTTTAAAAGTTTAGAAAAAAAGAACATCAAGCTGAAATTCTCAAGTTCCACGGAAACAGTTTCGAGTAAAATGGCAAAGTAAAGGCATTTTAAGACCGATATTGACATAATTTATCATTCATAGATTCAGATTAGAAGGTCAAATTATGGATACTTTTTGATTCAAAAAGTAATTAAATCTAGAAGGAAGTAGCAAGATACAAGAAGTAATGATAATCAAAGAACCGTATAAACTCATGTCTAAATGATTTTAAAAATCATAAGTACTAATTTAGAGGGTGTTAAAATTAGAAGAAAAATTCTAGACAACCACAGTTTAGGAGTGATTGATTAGATTTTTAAGGACAGTTCTTTGAATCTTTTAGGCTAAGTAGAGATAGATTGATTAAATTTAGACATTAAGACAACTGTGCTTGCTAATATTTTAAGCCTATCAATAAATTAATGAAAACTGAAGTAATAACTTCCAAACCAGTAGAATGTGAAAAGATGGGAATAGTCATAATTTTTCCAATGGAAGGCAGAAAAGTATAAAAAGACAAAGAGAAGGTATGACAAAAGTAAAGCCCACAATAATTTGGCAGAAGGAAGGCCAAATATAACAGCAAATATCGAAAATTTTATGAAATTCAATGCACTAATTGAAGAAAAAAATTCTCATAATAAAAATAACAATTATGGGAGTTCACTTTTTATATGGTTATAAAATTAGGATAGATTTCTGCTATGCTATGGTAACAAATTAATTCCAACATGTCAGTGATTTAAAGAAACAAATAGTTAATTCTCATGTCAACAAACTTGATATACATTGGATAGACATACAGGGGTCACCACTGTTCACTGGCAAGTGTTTTAGTTTGCTAAGGGCTACCAATGTAAAATACCAGAAAGGGTTGGCTTTTTAATGCTAATTTATTAGGGTAAATTTTTTTTTTATGATCAAGTCCTGTTTATTTTTTTTTTTTTTTAAGATTTAT
>JAQZBX010091790.1:0-12354 GCA_029593785.1 Cabassous unicinctus
ACCTATCAAATGCACCACTGAAGGAGGCAGTCAGCCTGAAAGACCCCAAAGCAACCAGCTGAAAAGCAACAGAGTCGCAAACTGGTCATTTGGTAGTACTTTGTCCAAACTCACCGTTTCAGTTAAGCAGCAGCTTAATTAAATCAGCCTGATGTGCATCTATGTGTGTGCATTTGTACAGACAGGATTATTTATTGCGCTCCATGGTCAGAAGAGGCTGGTGTGGAGTCACAGCCAGCCCTGCTGCCATGCTGGGGACAGAGCCCAAGCCAAGGCTTCCGGGCCTCGCTCCCTCCCAGGCTGTGCCCTGGACAGAAGTTTATGGCAACATTAAATAAACTCAGGGGCTTCTGATGGTTCCCTTCCTTGGGAACAGAAAGGAAGAGGCGGCTTGCCAGCGCATCGTGCAATGCAGTATGGTTTAGAGAAAGGTGTTTGGGAGCCTACCCTCTCTCCTGTTCCCGGTTTGGCCGTCTTACAGGGCTATGTCAACAAAAATAAATGGAAACAACAAGTATACAAATTATCCCTGAGGAGAGAAGAAAACATCACAGGCATTGAACAATAAGGAGGAAGGGTTGTAAGTTTGAATACTAAGTCTACCACTTGTTAAGAGGGACTTTGGAAACGATGGATCTTTTTTGCTTCAGTTCCTTCATCTGCAAAATGGGGAGAATACTGTTGCCTACTTCACAAGACTAAGTGAGGGTGAAATGAAATAAAACTGTATCCTCTACATAAATTGTTGCCATATCCATATAAACCTATTTAACTATATATTTATGTACATATGTACATATTTTTATTTCAACCACATTTAAAAAATTTTCTACTTCATCCTAAGCAATGATGGCCAAGAACACAAATTTGTATGTGCTAATTTTATATTTTTTTACCAATACATGTTAAAAATAAACCCCTATTAAAACTAGCATTGCTCACCTATGCATCTAGTGTATATCATATGCGGTGAAACATTATGATCAGGCATAGAAACTACTTAACAGTAACCAAGAGAAGCATCATTTAAATTATTGTTATATAATTAAAGGAGTTGACTATTATCTTCCATCACTGAGGACCAACCATATTAGGAGCCCCTATTGGGGCTAATATGGGAAATGAGAACCAAAATACTTCGACATGTTGCCTGTCTTGTCATTTTTTATAAATAATAATAACCATATCTAATATTTATAGACATATAATATGTAGACATATAATATTAGTGACTCACCATGTCCTCAAATGTGTTCTAAGAGTTTTTGCACGTATTTAATTTTCATCACAACCACATGAAGCTGGTAGTAACACACATGCTCTCTATTTTATATTCAGCAGGGAAGGTGGTATAACTATGTTAATTCCATTCAGGGAGGGTCTGACCAGTGCCCACTGCGGAAGATTCCGCATCTCTGACCTGGGGAGCCTAAGAGTGTTTCTGGCAGCCCACTCACTGAGCAGAAGGGAACAGAGAAAATGGAAATAATTATCATCAGTGTATGAAGGCCAAGAGACCACTTCAGATCTGGCTACAACCCCAGGCAGAAGCTTTATTACAGCTGTTAAATGAGTCACTCAGATTTTAAAATACATCTTTCAAATGTGAATTTTTAAAGCAATCCAAAATCTAAATAAATCTCTATCTGCAAATACTTGCCATGGACCGGAAGATTTAACTGAGTAATCAATTAGCTACAGTCTTGTGGGTTTATTAATTTGCACTCCTGGATTTGCCCATCATGGTGGGCTCATAGGCAGCATGCACTCAGGTACATTCTAAGATGCCCAACACTGTCCTTTGCTGCTTTTAAATGCTAAATGATTCAAAAGCATGTCCATGATTCCAGTGAAAAGCAGGCACCAGGGTCTTGACCAGCCTCTCTCTGGCCTAGCAGGGAGGATAAGGGTGTCACACACAAAAAGAGGGCTGCTGAAACAAAAACAACAGACAAACAAAACAACCGATGGAGGCACGGTGGGTTCAGTCTTAGGTATGTTGAATTTGAGATGCCTAAAGGCACTCGGGGGTAGGCTATGAAGTCAGGGGAGAGAGAACACGGATAATCCTGAAGTATTCCCAATAACTAAGGCTGGGGAAAGAGATGAGCTTGCCTGCTTAGAGACCACTGAGGGAGGAGAAGTGGTACCACCAATGTTAGAACGTGTCGGGGGCAGAGGTAGGGGCAGATGACAGAGTACAGGAGAGGCCAGCAGTCTACATATGCTTTTTGTGGATGGCCACCAGAAATTCCAGGGCACTGGAAGATCATAAAGACTGTCATTGGGAAGACAGGCCAGATTTCAGGGCAAAACAACATCCTGCACATCCCAAGAGGTAGTTTGCCATCATGGCAAGAGCATGGGCTGTAGGTGCAGAATGACTTAATCAAGTCCCAGTTCTGCCAGTTACTACCTGTGGGACCAGGGACATACTACTTAATCTCTTTGGCCCTCAGTTTTCCCATGTGTACAATAGAAATGCATTCATTCTTTCAACAAGTGTTTATTGACCATCTATTGCATGCCAAACCCTGTTATAGGTAGTGATGACAGTATCTACCTCATAAATTATTAGGAGGATTAAAAAGGAATGTCAAGTGCTTAGGATAGTGCCTTGAGGAGAAAAACTTAATAGTCTACCAATAAACATTAGTTATTATTTTGTCTTTAGGGTACATTTCACCTAATTAGGGAACTGAGGAGGGGAAGATGGATTCAGTCCTAGATGCACTGAGTTAACAGGCACTTTGGGGCATTCAGAGGGAGGTGCCCAGCAGACCTTGCATATGTGTAGGTGTGGAGCTCAGGAGAGAAATGTCTAATGTGTTCACTCTCAGCACATCCTTCCCCAATGCCTCTTATGGGATGGGGGAGGAGGGTCAGGACAGTGAGGCTCATTTTCATTTTGAAGGTGCCAATGTACCGATTTCAATTAAAAGGCATGGCAAATAGATTAGGGCACTGGGTTTGCTGAGCAATGAGAAATTCCAAAATCCTCCTGAAAACCAGAAAGCTACCTGGATCAAGAAATCTCAGCCCAGATCTACATTTATTCCTTGCTTCTGTGTTTTCTGGTACAATCTTCTGATTAAGTTTTTAATCAGCAAATACATATCCAGGTTTTAGGTTTGGGGGTAGCTCTTAAGATAAATGTATTCCCACCACTTTTGTTTCCTAGAGAATTATAGGAGGATGATTTTAAAGTATATTTTCTTTAAAAATAAAAGTAAGCTTGAGCCCTTCTACCTAACATATTCAGCCCTTTTTGCTCAGTGAACATAACATTTAAATCCCAGAAATATCTAAAACTTCAGGCTATATTGTCTTATTTTAAAAGTCCAAAAACAATTCATACATACTTTTATAAAAGTCTTTATAAAGACTTTTAAAGCATTTTACTGGTATTTTCACTGTCTCAATGGTAAGGATTAATAACCTCCATTTTAAAAAAGTAATATCAAAGGGAAATTACATTATTTGCCCAACATGTGGTTTAAGATATAATTGAGATTTAAACAATTGAAACTCACTAAAATTTTAAGTATAATGAAATTCAAAAAAATATAAATAGGTTTTAATTGCACACAGCCAGCTTAGCAAAGGAAATTCCCAAAGGAAAAGAAAAGAGGAAGCAGAGACCACTAGATTGAAGGAAGACAGAGGAAGACAGTAGCAAGGTAGTGGATGAGAAAGAAGCATCCAGAAAGCCAGTGGAGAAGAGAAACAGAGACCATCGTGGTGGCACGGGTGAGAAGAAAGGAGAGTCAGGGTGAGCAATGTTCAGTTGGCTGTGAGGAAAGGTGCAGTGGAGGTAAACTTCCGGCCCATGGAAGACTGAGATCTTCAGAAGTTAACAACTCTACCCTAAATCAGAACCACTGTGGGCTAGAGCAGCCTGACCAACACTGAGGACAGGGAAGGTGTGATCCCCAGAGCGCTCTATTGGGAGAAGGAATAAATCCATTTTTTGCATTGTTCTGGAGTAGAACATCTAAAGCAAGTATATTTCATTTTTTAGGAGGCAGTTTCTATACAGTATCAATCCTAATGTCCAATTCGTGGAGGAAAGAAAAAATCCAGACAAATCTATCAGATGACAAAATGATTTTTTTTTTTTTACTTTTCCTGAGTATTCGGGACTTATTCTTTGCCTGTATACATGTCCTCAAGCAGCTGAGAAATACCCAAGGGAAATGGACAATGAACAGTGCCTCCTGAGAACATTTCCCCCCCACCCCCACCTCATGTCACAAAAGTGGAGCCAACTGCTTGAATTATAATAGGCTGAACAGCAGCAGCCCAGGTTGCAGAGCTGACTGAGCTGAGCCGTGGGCCAGGGAAAGAGCAGGCACAGTGCAGGATAGCCTCAGAGATTCAGAGGCATCCTCTAGATAAACAGATATGGATGCTGTGATGCTAATCACTTTTCAGCCTGATCGACTTCCCAGGTCTTATAGTCGATACCTGCACAGTTGATCACCTCAGTAGGACAGTTGATAAAAATCTGTTATTAAGATGACATGAGCCACTTTCAAAAGGGAGTTTTCGTTTATGGGCAGATGTGCTTTGAGAAGCAGAAGGAGAACTGAATATACAAAGCTAACAGGGAGACTGCTGGAGGAGATTCCAGCTAAAAATGTAGGCAGTACCTTTATGAGGCTCACCAAAAGTGTGTTAGGAAACATAGTCAAGAATTAGGAATCTCAAGTGTCCCATTAGTCCAGGTGAATTAGCGCCACATAGACCAAGCCACAGAAACATGATTCTCAGGGAAGAGGAAGAGACAGAAGAGGCTGCCCACCCCAGCACTGGGCGGCATCCAGAGCATCATCGGGATACCCAGAGTCTAGGCCCCTTCGAGAAAGTACTCTTTACATGCATGGAGGAACGACACCGACATACCAAGAAAGGTTTTTTAAAAGTGACAATAAACTTGCTGGTGAAGCCTGAGCTCTGGAGTCAGAGACCTGGGCGTAGTCTGTGATTCCACTGGCTCGCAGCTGTGGCGCCCTTGGGCAGGCAAGTCTCTTCAAACCTCAGACTCCTCATTTGTCAAGAGTTGTGGGATGGACAAATGAGATAATGCATGTTATCACAGGACTTGCTCTGACCTAAGAACTGAATTTTTTAAAAAAATAATCACCTAGTAATTTGGGCTGTAGTATCAATTTTTCCTTCCTACATAAGGCAGTTGTAAAAACAGCTTCTGAGAACCGAATTCCCTTATCTATAAATTTTGAAATTGTTTAAAATACTTCCCTTGGAAAACAAGGGGTTAACATGAAGCTCCCTTCTTCACAGACTATGAAGATGGTTATAAAAGCATCAGAAAAATGATGAATAGTAAAGACCTTTTCCAGCCAAGTTATGTTATAGATTTAACACAGGATAGATTTTATTGTAATAAATGTAGTTTCAACTTTAAAAGATGGTAATTATTCAACCATCAGCTCTATAGATAATTGCTTTTATAAATGCCTTTTGCTTAAGAGAACTAGGGAAATGTCAATCATACGCAAGACTCTAGAGGGGACTTAAGGAATGAACATTACTAAATGTCATTTCCTCACCTTGGCAGTTAGAAATTATAATAGAGTATAGATATCTAAAGGCAAAGGCAGGTGTTATCAACTCAGGGAAGGACAACATAGTTCTGAACATGGCAATAATGCCCAGATTATATAATAACCATATCTAACACTCATTGAGCATTTATTTACCTAAAAGCGTCACATGTATCATGCCATGTCACTGTCACAACAATCCTAAGTAGTAGGGACTATTATTTTTCCCATTTTTCAAAAAAGGGAACTGAGGCACACAGAGGTTAAATAACCTGTCCAAGGTCATCCAGCCAGCACATGGACTTCTGCAATGAGCTATGTTTCTGAACAAAGCAGAACCAATTAATAGAACTTATGTGGGCAGTCAAGAAGCATGGTTTTCTATACCAAAGGTTATTTAAACCAAAATGATCATTGAGCTAAATGTTTTGTAATGGATACAAAATTCATTTAATAATATGCAGCAAAAGGCAAGGTTGAATTAATATCTTTGTGACAGACATGCCAGAACCAGTCTTTGCAAATGGATCCTGCATTAATCTTATTGTACATTTTCAGAAATGACATAGAAGAGGAAGTACAGTGGTAAGTCTGTGTTTGCACATGACGTTGATATTTTTCAAAGATTACAGGCTAAGCAACCACAGAAAAAAGCTCACAAACCATGAGGAGGCTAAACAGTGGCAGATGAATTTCACTGCAGGCCAGTAGGTAATGTAGTTGAAGCATCTACTCTTAAAATAATAAGTACTAAACTAAGTTTCATAGTGAATGGGATTTTTGCAGCTCTTATAGAGTATACTACTATGACATAAAGGCCAAGAAAATACTGTGCATCACTAGGATGTGTTTGAAAAATAATCCTAAAAGTATAATTATTTTGTAGTTATTTGATATAACACCCTTGTGCCCATCCATGTTTGCTTTTAGATATTAACTTATTTTTTGAGTTCATTGTAGATTCATATGCTGATGTAAAAAATAAGAGAGAGATCCCTTGCACACTTTGGCCAATTTCCCCCAATGGTAATATTTTGTAAATCTCTAGTACCCCTGTCCATATTTAAGGAAAGAGAAAAGCCTACTATTTGACTCCATCTGGATTGCAGGTCAGATAAAGAACGGGCACCTAGAGATGGTTCAGATTAGAGGAGCTGAACTGACTGTAGGAATAGAGGAGCTGCAATAGGTTAATTAACTACAAATCAAGGTCTGTTCAGTCGGACCAAATAAAGTCAGGGGTGGGCAAGTGAAAAGACTTTTTCAGACCCACTAATTATGTATAATGTATATAGACTGGCTATGGGCTTAATTCTGAATTATAGAATATTAGAACTATGGGGACTTAATAGTTAAGCCAGATGGCAATTACCATAGTGGTGAAGAGCTTAGACTTTGGGATCAGACTAGGAAGCCCCCTGACTCATCCCTCACCCGCACTCCACCACTCAGTAGCTATGGGACCTTCAGCAAGTTATATCTACTCTCCAAGTTTACTTCCTCATCTTCAATTTGGGGAAAATTATGGCACATACCTAGGGTTCTTGTGAGGCTAAGGTAAGAAAATCCATGTACCAATACCTGATGCACATACAGAGGCCAGTGTTGGCTAATTTGATGTTATTCACTTAAAAGCCTTTAAAGCTGGGTTTATGAACATCAGCACTACTGACATTTTGGACCAGATAATTCTGTATTGTGAGGAGCTGTCTTGATCACTGTAGGATGTTTAGCAGCATCCCCAGGCTCTACTTTCTAGATGCCAGTAGCAGCTCCCCCACGCCCCCAAGCTGTGATAACCAAAACCTCTACAGATATTGCCAAGTGTCTCCTAGGGGGGCAAAATCCACCTCAGTTGAAAACTACTGTTTTAAAGGAACCGGTTTAGGACAAACAAATGAAGTACTACTTTCCACAGTGGTAGCTGCTTTTATTTAAAGCAACAGGTGAAAATATAAAAGGGTTCAAGAAGGGTTTAGAAATAATATACATACCCCCATGATGAATGAGGTTTCTAAAAGATATTTGGAAATTTCATGCACTTCTGAAGTATGAACATCCCCTCCCCTGACTTCCAAAGACACCTGCCAGAGTAGAACACCCAGTTATATGGGTGACCACTGACTAGAGGACAAGGTGCTCACCTGTTCTAGAAATCCAGTTAGAAACTGCACCTGCAGCAAGAACACATTTCAAGGCACTCCTGGCAGGGGATGGTGTTCTATACAGCATTGCCAAATAGCCTGCATGTTAGAATCCCCAGTGGCAATTTGCAAACACAGAGATTCTCAGGACTCATCTCTACATTTTAATTTTCATTCTGGGGTGGGGCCAGGCATATGTAGATTAAGCATTCCCAAATAATTGGGAACTTCTGGTGTGGACAGTGTCTTAAGCTGTGAGAAAGGAAGGAGGTCAGGTTCCCTTTGACTCTGCCTCATCTCAACCTCAACGTTAGAAAGAGATTCAAAACCACATAGAATTCTTTATAGAACCAATTGTAGACTGTACATAGATATACCACATTAGTGTTCTGTAATTATCAACATTAATATCAAGACTCTTATCCAAATGGGTGGTTCAATTTGAAAATAAAGATTTAGAATAAAAGGATTAATTAGGTACATCTGTCAAACCATTATTTCTTGTAATAAGTGTCTAGTTATCTCTGGTGACAGCTTTTGCTGAAAACTCCATAGCATCAATCACTCTTGTTCAGATGGAACTGAGGTTACTACAGCTAGCCATGTGGAATACCAAACAGTCCTTCCGCACACTTTGAAAATGAAAAGCAGTTAAAGAGACAACCCTTATTCCAGTTTCCATTGAACCACAGCAGAATAGAATGCTTACTAATGTCATCACGAAAACACTTGCTTCAGCTGTTTAAAGATGCTGACCCAGTTAGAAGGATTTTGAGCCTAACTCGTATCTGGGTTTCCATCTCACATTATACTGTTTGTGGCCTATGTACGGTGGCCAACCATCCAGGATGGCCCAGGACTGAGGTGTTTTCAAGGATGGGATAGTTCTGGGCATTTGAGACAGTTGATTACCCTTCTTAGAATCCCACAGCAGCTTTGAGGGCAAGTTCTTCTCCATCACTTTTCTCTAGGGGCCACATACATCCTCAAATCTGTCCTTGTCCCCAGTCTTTATCCATTGCCCCCATCCCACCCATCCATAGCCTCTAGACTTGGATACCTGAGCACCTTTCTCCTCCTGAAGTAAATGGACTGAACCAACTGGTCACAGACTCCGAGTTACGAGTCCCACATGGTCTGTGAGCCTCTTCCCCATGTGGCAAAGTCAAAGAAAACCTGACCTTCTCTCATAATTCAAGACACTGTTCACTTGACCAGTGGTTCCCAATTATTTGGGAGTGTTTATGAAAGATACAGATTCCAGGACTCCCACTCCAGACTGTTTAGCAATGAGGCCTGAGAATCTCCATGTTTGAGAAGCTACCCAGGTAGTTCTGACAGATTTGGGACACTTTCTAGAAAACATTCTAGGGCACTTGCTGAGCATGTGTGTGTGCACACACTCACACATTAAAAATCTCTTCACAGAATCCCGTGGAAGGGTTTTGGGACACCTCAGATTGATTTTGGAAAACCCAACATCCAACCCACAAAATTCCTCTGAAAGATGCCTTCTGCCCATTTCTGCATTTTGAAACTTAACATGAAATGTATTGTTGGTTCCTTTGTGTTCCTTTGTGTGGACAATTCTACATAAAGTCAGCATGCATTTCCATTTTACAAGGAGTGTTCAAGAGTTGTTCCCAATTCTGTCCATTCAGAATGAGAAAATGCAAAACTATTTCTGATCTTCAAAGAAAATAGACATACACACATATAAGTCATGGCATTAAAAAAAAGCCAAGAAGAAATATATCCATATCCAACATGAAACAAGTATTTTATTAAACAATCATTCTTTCTCAGCCACTTGTATACCTAATCCAAAACAGCAGACAATTCAAAGACTCATTTGGATTTGGCTTGGGACTGCTTTAGGTGTTTTATATATTGTTTGTTTGATGGGAGTAGGATATGGGGCTTCTACCCAATTTCACTTGCATCTCGTTCCAAACACAATGGCCAACACAGGA
This sequence comes from Cabassous unicinctus, assembly GCA_029593785.1. Taxonomy (NCBI): domain Eukaryota; kingdom Metazoa; phylum Chordata; class Mammalia; order Cingulata; family Chlamyphoridae; genus Cabassous; species Cabassous unicinctus. Next base: position 9,685 of record JAQZBX010091790.1, read on the forward strand.
TGGGAGATCTCCAGGCAACAAGGTCACAGCCAGTTGGCACCCTGCATCCAGGGAAATTCTACCACTTCCCAGTAGTGCCATCATGGGCCAGTTAATTCACTTCCCTAGACTGTTGGGTCCTTATTATAAAATAGAAGTAGCATTATTTCAAAGGTTGTCTAAGCATTGACAATAATGCAAAGTGCTTAGAACAGTGTCTGGTTCAGAGAAAGTCTGTAATAATAATAGTAATTGCTATTATTCGCTATAATAGCCATGATTACTAATCTACACTCAAACACTGGAGATGACTGTTTTCCCTTCTTAGTTTATGTGAGTTTTTAAAATAGGGACATCTTAAATGTACTATTGCTAATGGTACTGAAATAAATTACCTTGGCAAATTTTTTCCTTCAATTCCTTAAGATACAGGACATCTCATAAAACAAACACATCTGGCCTATTTCTATCATCCATCCAGAAACCAGTCTGCAAACTTCCGACCCATTTGTGTTAGAAAAGAAACTGTTCTCATTTTTCCTGCCCAACTCTTTTGGAGAGCATTCATTTGCCTTCTGCTTGCCAGTTAGTCTACCATGCACAGGATTAAAACTGGAGAAACTAACAGACAAATGAGACTTTTTGAACAGAAATTAATGCTCGGGGAAAAAAAAAAAAAAGAACCAGAGACAGAACAAGATAATATAGGATAAGAATGAGCTGTTCCACTCACCTCCTCTCCGTGTTCTTGCATCATCTTATAAGCAATTAGTAGAATAAAGTAGCTGTGATGAAATTTCCCCACACCTCAAAAATATGAGTTTCACAATAGCACGGTTTATCTAAGTCCAGTGATGCAAAATAAGCACACCACTTCCTTGTCACAGGATATCGAGTAGGAAAATGAAGACAAAGTTGTGATGGAAGCTTTTCCCCCAACCCCATTTATACGAGCTGGACTCGGCCTCCAGCTGAAGGGAAGACTCTCCTTTAGGGCATATCCCCCTCCCAGCCCCTGCCTCCACCCCCATAACTCAGACACGATTCTTCAGTTTTCCTGTCGCTCCAGTCACGGTTTCCCACAGGGAGCCAGGCTAAGGATAAACAGCAAGAGGCTGAACTACCTTGAGAGTACAAAGGAGAACACCCCCCAGCCCAGCCTCTTACCTGCAGAATCTGCCCCATCCGCAGGCATGCTCGGAGTTGATTCTGGGGCTGGGTCCTTGACTCCATGCACCTGAGCCACTTCTTCCTGATTTGTCAAAAATGCAGAGCACAGATCAGATTCCAAGGCTTGGAGCTTCAGCAAGGAATTCTGCCAGCAAAAACAGAACATTGGGCTAGCTAAGTAGGTGCCTAACGCCCAAGGGTGGGTGGGCAGCTCTCCCAATTCCCACTCCCCAGACCCCGACAGGGAGAGGGGTCGCGGCCACAGCTGCTGCAGAGATGTGCCCGCATCAGATACGCATTATTCCACATGCAGCCTGAGTTTCTGCCTCATTTAAATCCTAACGTATATGGATTATCTGTGACACATGGGGCTGGTGATTTCGTCAGCAAGAGACGCTGCACTCGGAGAACCAATCCGAGTAGGTATCTGCTTCCCGGGTGCTGGAGGCTTTTTACTCTTTGCAGGTGTTTCATTCACTGTGCTGACATCAGGAGAGGATGATATGAGGCCCCTCCCAGGCTACCATTCATAAAAGCCTTTTTCCCTCCTCTGCAAAGGCTGCAGTACACCGCAGTGCACAAAGAGTTACTGCTGCAGAGGCGCAGCGGGGAGGGGCTTCGTCTTCCTCAGCCGCTCCTCTATGTGGTGTGTGGCGAGTATGCGGCTTCTGAAGTTACTTTCTCACGTGGGATGGCTGCAGCTGCCTTTCATATCAGCAGCAGAGTCTAAGGGGACAAGCTTGGTCACTTACTGCGGCCCAAACACTGAGAGAAACAACTTATCTTTTACAGCCCCAGCACCCCCTCCCCCCCCCTTCTCATTTGAAGTTTCTCTCGTGGTTTCTAATGAGAACAAAGTCATCCAGGCTGACGCACGGCTCCTGCCTTGATGCAGATAATGAGCAAATTCATTTCCCCCGACCAGGTGAAAGTGAGTCACGCCAGAGTCCCTGGCCGGGCGCGGCTACTGGGCAGCTGGCAAGCACCGCAGAGAGCTGCAGCTTCTCCACCGCCAGACACTGGCAGGAGCGGCCACCTGTCTTCTCTCCACTATGAGCCCCCGACACACACCCTAGGCCCCACACCCCAGCATACCCTATCATCCCCTACCCCATACACTCCCCACCCTTCACTCCACAGAAACCCCCACCCCTTACCACGCCCACATCCTCACCTCCATCCTCCCCACCCCCACCCCATGCACACGCCCACCCCTACCTCACATAAACATCTACCCCTTCTACATACCTTCTCACATCCAATCCCTCCCCTCCACACAATACCCAGCCCCACACAGAGGGGCACAGCCTCTTCCATTCTGTCCTGTGAGTAAATACGAACCGACAGCAGTTATAAAAGCTGCTTCTTGATGGACGTCTTACATGTGTTGCCTCTTGGCCATTTTGAAAGCGGCAGGTGCCTGCCTAAGCAGGCGGAGGTCTCTCCTAGGCCACCCTGCTGCGGCTGCTGCTTCTGCCCTTCCCCCTCCCCCCTCCTCTCCATCTCCTCCACCCTCCCCCA
>JAQZBX010091791.1:0-12348 GCA_029593785.1 Cabassous unicinctus
AAAGAAAGGAAAATATTGAACAGGGTCTCAGGGAACTAAATGATGCCAAGAGGCATGCAAACATATGTGTCATGGGTGTCCCAGAAGGAGAAGAGAAGGGAAAGGGGGCAGAAGGAATATTTGAGGAAATGGTAGAAAATTTCCCAACTCTATTGAAGGACATAGCTATCTGTGTCCAGGAAGCACAACATACTCCCATCTGAATAAATCCTAATAGAATACTCCAAGACACATACTAAACAGAATGTCAAATTCCAAAGATAAAGAAAGAATTCTGACAGCAGCAAGAGAAAAGGAATTTATCAAATACAAGCCATGTCCAAAAAGATTAAGTGCTGATTTCTCATCAGCAACCATGGAGGCAAGAAGGCAGTGGTATGATATATTTAAGATACTGCAAGAGAAAAACCACCAGCCAAGAGTCTTATATCCAGAGAGGTGTCTTTCAATTATGAGGACAAATTTAGAATATTCACAGATAAATAGAAATTGAGAGAGTTTGTAACAAAGAGGGTGGCTTTGCAGGAAATACTAAAAGGAGTGCTAGAGCCTGAAAAGAAAAGACAGGAGAAAGAGACTTGGAATAGAGTCTGGAAATGAAGATTATATCAGTAAAAGTAACTAAAAAGGTAAAAAGAGTGGTGAAAATAAGATTTGACAGAAAAAACCAAAAGGTTAAAATGGGTAAAATAAGAACTGCTCATTACAGTAATAATATTGAAGGTTAATGGTTTAAACTCCCCAGTCAAAAGACGCAGACTGAAAGAATGAATAAGAAAACGTGAGCCATCAATATGCTGTCTACAAGAGACTCACCTTAGACCCAAGGATACAAAAGATTGAAAGTAAGAGGCTGGAAAAAGATATTCCATGCATGCAGTAACAACAACAACAACATCAAAAAGCTAGAGTAGTTATATTCATATCAGATGAAATAGATGCTAAAAGCAAAGCTCTTATTAGAGACAAGGAAGGACATTATACATTAATAATATATTAATAAAAGGAGCAGATCACCAGGAAGTAATAACAATCATAAATGTATATGCACCTAAGCAGAATGATCCAAATTATGAGGCACACACTGGCAAAAATGAAGGGAGAAATGGATGCTTCTATAATAATGGTTGGAGACTTCAATACACCATTCTCATCACTGAATAGAACATTTGGGCAGAGGATCAATAAAGAAACAGAGAACTTGAATAATACGATGAATTAACTAAATTTAATAGACATATTCAGAACATTGCATGCCAAAAGAGCAGGATATACATTCTTCTCAAGTCCTCATGTAGCTTTCTCCAGGATAGACCATATGTTCAGTCACAAAACAGAGTTCAATAAATTAAAAAAGATCAAAATTATACAAAGCACTGTCTCTGATCAAAATATAATAAAGCTGGAAATCAAAAACAGGCAGAAAAAGGGAAAATTCACAAATATATGGAGATTAAACAACACACTATTAAATAATCAGTGGGTCAAAGAATAAATTGCAAGAGAAATCAACAAATATCTCAAGATGAATGAAAATGAGAACATAACATATCAGAACCTATGGGATGCAGTGAAGGCAGTGCTGAGAGGGTGAAATTTATAGCCATCAATGCTTACATTAAAAAAGAAGAAAGAGCTAAAATCAAAGACCTAACTACACAGCTGGAGGAACTAGAAAAAGAAAAGCAAACTAATCCCAAAGCAAGTAGAAGGAATGAAATAGCAAAGGTCAGAGCAGAAATAAATGAAATTGAGAACAATAAAAAAAAAATAGAGAGAATTAATAAAACCAAAAGTTGGTTCTTTGAAAAGATCAATAAAATTGACAAATCTTTAGCTAGAATGACAAAGGAAAAAAGAGAGAAGACCCAAATAAATAAAATCAGAAATGAAAACAGGGACATTACTACTGACTCCACAGAAATAAAAGTGATCATAAGAGGATACTATGAACAACTGTTCACCAACAAACTAGACAGTGAAGGTGAAGTGGAAAAATTCCTATGAACATATGAACAAACCACATTAGCTCTAGAAATAGAAGGCCTCAACAAACCAATCACAGTTAAAGAGATTGAAACAGTCATCAAACAACTCCCCAAAATAAACAGCCAAGACTAGATGACTTCACAGGTGAATTCTACCAAGCATTCAAAGAAGATTTAATACTAATCTTACTCAAACTCTTCCACAAAACGGAACTGGAAAGAACACTACCAAACTCATTCTATGAAGCCAATATCACCCTAATATCAAAACCAGATAAAGACACCATGAAAAAAGAAAATTACAGACCAATATCTCTAATGAATATAGATGCAAATATCCTCAACAAAATATTCACTAATTGAATCTAACAACACATTAAAAGAAGTATTCATTGTGATCAAGTGGGTTTTATACCAGGCATGCAAGGGTGATTCAACCCAAGAAAATCAACCGGCATAATACACCACATTAATAAATCAAAGAAGAAAAATCACATGATCATCTTGATTGATGCAGAAAAAGCATTTGACAAAACACAGCATCCTTTCTTGATAAAAATACTCCAAAAGATAGGAATTGAAGGAAAATTTCTTAACAGTATAAAGGGAATATAAGAAAAATCCACAGCTAGCATTGTACCCAATGGTGAAAGACTGAAAGCTTTCCTGTTAAGACTGGGAACAAGACAAGGATCCCACTGCCAACACTGTTATCCAATACAGAGCTAGAGGTACTAGTTAGAGCAATCAGGCAAGAAAAATAAATAAAAAGGCATCCAAATTGGAGAGGAAGAAGTAAAACTTGAGCTATTCACAGATGATATATGATCCTCTACCTAGAAAGTCCTGAAAAATCTACAACAAAGCTACTAGACCTAATAGATGAGTATAGCATAGTGCCAGGATACAAGATTAATATACAATAATCAGTAGTCTTTCTATACACTAATAATGAGCAATGTAAGGAGAAAGCCAGGGAAAAAAATCCCATTTACAATAGTGACTAAAAGAATCAAATATTTAGGAATAAACTTAATCAAGACTGTTAAACACTTGTATTCAGAAAATTATATTGCATTGCTAAAAGAAATTAAAGAAGACCTAAATAAATGGAAGAAAATTCCATGTTCATGAATTGGAAGACTAAATTTTGTTAAGCTGTCAATTCTATCCAAATTTATATACATATACAATGCAATGCCAAAAAAATTCCTACAGCCTTTTATATTTGGAAGGGTAGGTTGCCCCAAATAGCAAGAAACATCTTAAAAAGGAAGAATGAAATTGGAGGCCTCTCACTTCTGGACTTTAAAATATATTACCTAGCTATATTGGTAAAAACAGTATGGTATGGGCCTAAAGATAGACATATAGGCCAATGGAACCGAATTGATGATTCAGAAACAGACCCTCACATCATGGTCAAGTGATTTTTGACAAGGCTGTCAAGCCTATCCAGCTGGGGCAGAACAGTCTATTCAAAAACTGCTGCTGGGAGAACTGGATATCCATATCCAAAAGAAAGAAAGAGGACTCCTATCTTCCACCTTATACAAAAACTAACTCAAAATGGATCAAAGATCTAAATATAAAAGTGAGAACCATAAAACCCCTAGAAGATAATGTAGGGAAACATCTTCAAAACCTGGTGGTAGGTGGTAGTTTCTTAAACCTTACACTGAAAGCATGAACAGCAAAAGCCAAAATGGATAAATAGGACATCCTAAAACTTAAACACTTTTGTGCTTCAAAGGACTTTGTGAAGAAGGTAGAATGGTAGTCCACTCAATGGGAGAAAATATTTAGAAACCACATATCTGATAAGGGTTTGATTTCCATGCTATATGAAGAAATCATACAACTCAATATCAAAAGAACCAGTAATCCAATTAAAAAATGGGCAAAAGACTTAAATAGACATTTCTCCAAAGAGGAAATACAAATGGCAAAAAAGCACATGAAAAATGTTCAATATCACTAGCTATTAGGGAAATGCAAATCAAAACTACAATGAGATATTATCTCACACCTCATAGAAGGGCCATTATTTAAAAAAAAAAATCAGAAAGCAACAAGTGCTGGAAAGGATGTGGAGAATTAGGAACACTCCTTCAATGTTGGTGGGAACGTAGAATGGTGTAGCCTCTGTTGAAGACAGTTCGGCAGTTCCTAAGGAAGCTAAACATAGAACTGCGTTATGATCTGGCAATCCCTCTACTAAGAATATATCCAGAAGAACTGAAAACAGTGACACGAACAGACATTTACACACCAATGTTTACGGTGGCTTTATTCACAATTGCCAAAAGATGGAAACAACCCAAGTGTCCATTAACCAATGAATGGATAAACAAAATGTGGTATAGACATACGATGGAATACTGTGCTGTAGTAAGAAGAAATGAAATTGGGACACACATGATAACATGGATGAACCTTGAGGACATTATATTGAGTGAAATAAGCCATCCACAAAAAGGCAAATATTGTATGGTCTCACTAATATGATCTGAATACGAGGAACAAATGCATAGAGTTAAAACCTAGAGTATTAGTTATTAGGAGATAGGGGAGATAGGATGAGTGCTGAGAAGGGATTCTGATGCTTAATGTATGTAGAATTTTTAATTAGCTTGATTGTAAAACTGTGGAACTGCATCGAGTTGATGGTAACACATTATAGTGAGTATAACAAACACAGCTGGTTTATAAATGGGATTGTGTCTGAAAGGGGAAGTTTAGAGATGTAAATATCAATTGAAAGAAAGCTAAAGAATAATCTAGGGACTGAATAACATAATGAATCTGGACGTGGATGATGATTGTGGTTAATAGTACAAATACATTAATGTTCTTCTATGAACTAGGACAAATATTACAAGGTGGTAAGAATACGGTGATGCATGGTAAATACAATTAATGTTAACATATGGACTGTAGTTAGCAATATTGTAATATTCTTGCATCAGTGTCAACGAAGTACTATAACAACACTAAGAGGCAGTAATAGAAGGGTATGGGAGTTTTTCTTTTGGACTAAGGAAAACACTCAAAAATTTACTGAGGCCATGACTGCACAACTCTGATGAAAATGAGAGCCACTGAGTGTACACTTTGGATAGATTATACAAGGTATGGGGCTGTATATCACAGTGAACCATGTGGTGGAAGATGGACTGTGGTTAATAGTACAAATATGAGAGTGTTCCCTCATGAACTGTAACAAATGTATAATATCAGTACATGCTGTTAATAATAGGGGGTGTATGGAAAAAATATACCAAATGTAAGCTATGGACCACAGTTAGTGGCAATAATCTGATGATGCTCTTTCATAACCTGTAACAAATATTCCAAAACAATGTAAAGTGTTGGAGAGGGGGAATGTATGGGAATTCTTCACATTGTGCATGATTGTTTTGTAATCTCACAACTTCTTTAAAATATATATATAAATTAAACAAAAAAGCACATTGAAAGATGCTACATAGCAGCAATGTCAATTTTGTCCAAATTGACCTATAGATTTAATTCTTTTTGTATCAAAATCCCAGCAGGTTTTTTAAATTGATGTAGACAACCTTATTCTAAAATTTACATGAAAAGGCACAAGTACAGAATAGCTCAAGAAATCTTGATGAAAAAGAAGAGATTGGGAGGTATAACTCTCTCTGATATTGAAGTTTACAATCTACCTGCAGTAATCAAGACAGTCCTTTTGGCAGAGGGTTAGACAGATAGGTCAATAGAACAAAATAGAAAACCCAGCAATCAACCCTCACAGATATGCTCAACTGATTTTTGATAAAGGTGCAAAAGCAATTAAATAGAGAACGGATAGCCTTTTCATCAAATGGTGATGGCGCAGTTAGACATCCACAGGAAGGGGAAAAAAAAAAGAACCTTGACATAAACATCAATGGACAATGGACTTAAATATAAATGTAAAACTATAAAAAAAATTTTAGAGAATGGAAAAACATAAGAAAAATATTGGGGACCTAAGACTAGACATGAAATTCCTACACCTGATCCATAAAAGGAAAAATCCATAAAAGGAAAAATGAGCCTAATAAATCAGTTGAAAAGGCAAACTACACTACAAACTGGGAGAAAATATTTGCAAACCACATATCCAACAAAGGACTACTCTCTAGAATATATAAAGACCTCTAACACTCAACAGTAAACAACAAATAATCCAATTAGAAATTTCCAAAGGACTTGAACAGACATTTTACCAAAGAGTATACAAATGACAAATATGCACATGAAAACATGTGCAACCTCATCAGCCATCAGGTAAATGCAAATTAAAACCACCATGAGCTATCACTACAAAACTATCAGAATGGGTAAAATAAAAAATAATGACAACACAAATGCTGGCAAGGATACAAAGAAACTAGATCACTCATATATTGCTGGTGGGAATGTAAAATGGTATATCTACTCTGGAAAACAGCCAAAACAGCCAGGGACCCACAAAGGAGGCTCAGATCAACTATAAAGTGCTCTGGGAAGAGAGTCAGGAAGGGTGCCAAGAACTTCCACAGCTCCCCAAAGCTGAGTTTTCTTGACCTGCCCAGCAAACGCAGCCCTTCAACCAACTGTCCTCTGCAGCTCTGAGGAAGCGTAGTGTCCTGAAGTTTCCTCTGCCACTGCCTTTTTCTGGGGCAGGTTGGAACAATAACTGCCTTCAGAACTGAGTCCCCAGCAATCTGAAGTCGCTAATCAAAGGCTGTGGTCAGCGATCAACCATGTTCACCCCTGGTCTTGGGTAAGAGGATTTTTATGTCTCTTTTTGTCAGTAAAGAGGTAGCCAGGGGCTGGACCCCCACAGCAGCCTGCTGCAAGAGTAAGGGATGGGTGCCAGTAGCCTTAGCATGGGGAGAGCAATGTACTGTTCTTTATCATAATTTACCAGCCTCTTCCTCCCAGTCTTCCCGGGATGTTTTCCACTGGCCTCTGGAGTTTCAATATAGTTGTTTTCAACAGTTCCTGCCTGTTTAATAGTTGTTCTGATGGAAGGATTGATTCCTGGAGTCCCCTACTCCACCATCTTTCCAGAAAATCTTTCTATATAACATTATTGAAATGACGAAATTATTGAAATGGAAATCAGATTTGTGGTTGCCAAAGGATAGGTGTAGTGGGAGGCTGGGGGGGGAAGCAGGGAGGTGGGTTTGTTTGGTCATAAAATGACAACATGAATGAATCCTTTAGTGATAGTATTGTTCAACATCTTGACTACCATGGTAGTTACACGAACCTACACAGTGTGATAAAATTGTATGTAACTACTTGCACACACACAAACACATACACAGGTACAAATAAAACTGCAGCAATCTGAATGAGATGAGTGGATTGTATCAATGTTAATATACTGGTTGTGATATTACACTATAGCTTTGTACAATGTTACCATTGGAGGGAACTGAGTAAAAGTACACAGCATCTTTCTGTGTTATTTCTTACAATGTGACTCTACAATTGCCTTAAAAAAGAAAAAAAGAAAGTAAAAGTGTTAAAACAGATTCTTTTGAGTATCTTAGTCAAAAGTGTGTACCAATTTAGTCATGGAGTTATATAACTCACCAGTTCCACTCTAGAGTGTCTGATGAGCTGACAGTTCTTTATCTTTACATAAATATTTGAGGACCTTCATCAGCATATTAAGTCTCTATTAAGTTTTAATAATAGGTGTCAAAATTTTTCACTCTTTTTTAATGATGGCAAAAATAAATAGGAAAGAGAGAAAAGGTTTCCAAAGGTTACTTTAACTGTGGGAAAGGGAGTTCTATTTATTCATGAGTGGACTCCATAAATAACATAGAGCAGACAAGGGCTGTTATTTAATAAGTACCAGCCTTAAATAGTTGAGCAAACAACCTTCATTTATTTCAAATGATCATTAAAACAAGAGTGGAATAATGAGGGTACACACATAATGTATTAATTGAGTCACTGTCTCCATTTCTTCCTGGGAAAATGTAAAAATATAAAACACACACACTGAAAAGGATACATTGAAATCCCATCGGACATGCCTTTCATTTCTTTGGGTATCAGGAAATGACTTAAATAGACTTGATGGTATTCTTAAGAAATAAATTACCTTGAGTGATGAAATGACGTAAATTTCAAATAGGGTGTTCTGTGAAAATGTCATGGAGAAGAGTTCTGTAGCAGCAAATCTTTTATCTAAAAATAAACAAAAAAGCAGCAGTTATTCATTGTCCTATGTAAGAAACTGAGCAATTACAGTTGCATAGTTTTTCTAAAATTCTGAAGTATTCAGTATTTTGTTTGCAGCACCTTTCCTAATATGATTATTCCCCTTCTGTATTATTAGGCATTTGAGCTTTCTTTAAGTCAGATTGCTTAATAGAAACTCAGAGAATAGTAAATCTTAATAATAAAGTCATAGGTATATGAAATAGTTTCTTTTCTTTTATTACCTTTGTTATGTGAGGAATGAATTATTCACATTTATATTCACTTTCACTTTTATGTAAAGACTTACCCTATATCAATTATCTCTTTGTTTTTCTTTCCTATTCAAACAGTTTGGTCAGATTAAGCATAATTTATCTCATTCCTTTTAAAAATATTCTCTGCTGCTCTAATTTCTGTAAAGGGATAAGATCCCTATTTCTGAAATCTCAACTACTTTTTGAGGAAATCATTTCCCTATCTCATTCATGAAATAGTTTATCATGAAAATATATTATGATTCATGCTGGTAGATTATGATAATGAAAATATTCATCAGCTAAAAAATCTCACACAAAATGCAATATTTTTCTTATTATAGTTTTCCTACTTATTAAATTAACTAAGAAAATATACAGATGATTTTCAACCTTTCTAACTTAAGTTATAAGGATACGGCAACTTGTGTGGAGAACAATTATACCAAGTTCAGAGTAGAGCTGGGTAAAATTTAAATAGCATTTTTAATAGTGAGTTATCTGTATATTTATGTATGGGTGATTCTTGTAATTGGTAACGTGAAAAGCACAAGCTGAAAAGGAAATCACCTTCCACCCCTCTGAATTATATATTTGAATGTGGCTAAAAGGGGGAAATTTTGGATTGTATATATATATTACTAGAATAAATAATTTTAAAAAACCATAAGAATATACAATACCAACAGTGAGTCCTAATGTAAATGATGAACTATAGCTAATAGTACAATTATAATAATATTCTTTCATCAGTTATAGCAAAGGTACCACACTAATGCAGAGTGTCAATGATGGAGGGAGTTTATGGGAACTGTATTTTCTGCATGACTTTTCTGTAAACCTGCAAGCTCTCCAATGAAAAATTTATATTTTACAAAAAATAGGAAAGTGTACCACTTCCAAAAATCCAACTTCAACCCCTGCACTTCCTTACTTGACCCAGATTCCATCATTGGAATGACTTTCTCTTAAACAGCCTCAGCTCCCTTGTCTCTCTCTTATTTTCTGCCATACTAACTCAGTAAAACTAGAATCCTAGTTAACTTCAACTTTCCACAGTCCTAGTACCTGCATCCAAAGACCTAAGTAGTGGTGAAGAAAATGACATAGTCATGGTGATGGATCTCGCTATCAGTTTATGACCAGACTTATTAAATGAGTTTTCAGCATTGCATGCAACACTACTAGGTTTCCAGAGTAAATGATCTCTTCCTGTCTGTTGGAGGATTCTTCAACATCTTCACCCCTTTCCTTGATTTCTCACACTTCTCCTGTCCTCTTTCCTCATCAATCTCACCCAATAACCATGCATCTTATTTCACTATTAAAAAAAAAAAAAGAAGCCAACAGAAAATAAATCTTTGGCTTCCTACCAGAAATCTAACTTCCCTGTACTTTGCCTTCCCCCTTGTTAAAATGGATGAACTTCACTACTTGTATGTGACCCCAACTCCTTTACTTGTCCATAGGAACTTACTTATACTTTCTTGCCTACTCAAAAACATTCTTCTAGAATTTTCTACCTCTCTTTCTTGCATTAATTTTTTTTCCATTTTCCTTCTCTTCATCATTCAATCATACTTTAATGTTTCCCATACTATAATGAAGTGAAACAAAATAAACAAAGAAACAAACAATAAACAAACAAAATTCTCTTCTTACCTTGTAGGTACTGCCCTATTTCCTTACTCTCCTTTACAGCAAAACACATCAAACAAGGCATCTATCCTCATTTCCTTTGCCTCACTTTCTTCTCCTCCTAGACCTCCCTCCACTACTCCCCTGGAATGAAATGCACCATCTAGAATAGCTATCCCCTGGTCCACTGTCATTATCACATCATCCTACCTTCTTTCATATCATCTATCATGACTTAAAGGATAATTTACACTCATTTGTTCAACTAGAATGCAAGTTCCACAAGTTCAGGGATTTTGTCTTAGCAGCTGCTAGCAATTAGATGGTGAAAAAAATGATATTTCATTGTAATTTTAATTTGCACTTCTCTTAATGTGGGTGAGGTTGACAATCTTTTCAGATACTTAAGTTATTGTATTTATGTTTTAAGACACTATCTGTCCATACCTTTTGCCTCTTTTTCAATAAGATTTTAGTTTCATTCTCATTGATTTATAAGAATTTTTATGTATTAAGAAAATTAGGCCTTTTTCTGTGACTTATTGCGTGTGTGTGTGTGAGAGAGAGATAGAGAGAGAGAGAGAGAGAGGGAGAGAGAGAAAGAGATGGCCATTAGAATTTCTTTTTTTGCTTTTTTTTAAAATTAGAGAAGCGGTAGGTTTACAGAAAAGTCATGCATAAAATACAGAGTTCCTATATACCGCCATAATATTAACAACTTGCATTATTTGCTGTATTTGCTACAATTCATGAAAGAACATTTTAATAATTGTTCTATTAACTATAATTGTTCTATTAGCTATAGTTCATTGTTTACAATAGGGTTCACTGTGTTGTACATAGTAATAAAATAATAAAATAGTAATAAAATAAAATTTTAAAAAATTTTATTCCAGTAACATATCACAATCAAAAATTTCCCCCTTTATCACATTCACACATATAATTCAGTGCTATTAATTACATTTACAATGTTGTATTACCATCACCACCATCCATTACGAAAACTTTACAATCAACCCAAATAGAAACTGTACAATTTAAACATTAACTCCCGATTTCCTACCCGAAACCTGGCCCCTGGTAACCTATATTCCAGATTCTGAACTCTATGAGTTTAATTATTCTAATTATTTCAGATCAGTGAGATTATACAATATTTGTCCTTTTGTGTCTGACTTATATCACTCAGTATAATGTCTTGAAGGTTCTCCATGATGTCACATGTGTCAGAACTTCATTCCTTTTTAAGGCTGAATAATATTCCACTGTATGTACATACCATATTTTTTCATTCAGTGGTTGATGGACACTTGGGTTGCTTCTATCATTGGGCGATTGTGAATAATCCTGCTATGAATATTGGTGTGAAAATACCTCTCAAGTCCCTGAATGCAATCCTTTGGGGAATATATCTAGAAGTTGGATTGCTGGGCCATAAGTAATTCTATACTTAACTTCTGAGGAACCACTGAACTATCTTTCACAGTGGTGGCACCATTTTACATTCCTACCTGGGACGAATGAGGGTTCATGTTTCTCCAAATCCTCTCCAAGACTTGTAATTTTCTGGGGTTTTTTTTGTTTTTGTTTTTGTTTTTCTGATAGTTGCCATTCTAGTGGAAGTAAAGTGGTATCTCATTGTGGTTTTGATTTGCATTTCCCTATAGCTATTGATGTTACACATTTTTTCTTGTGCTTTGGGGCCATTTGTATATCCTCTTTGGAGAACTGTCTATTCAAGTCTTTGCCCATTTTTAAAATGGGCTCTTTGTCTTTTTAGTGTTGAGTTGTAGGATAACATTTTACATTTTGGATATTAAACCTTATTGGATATTTGGTCTCCAATTTTTTCCCCCATTAAGTAGGTTTTCTTTACACTTTCATGATAAAATCCTTTGATGAATAAAGTTTTTTATTTTGATGAAGTCAAATTTATCTATTTTTTCTTTTGATGCTTATGATTTAGGTGTAAAGTTTAAGAAAACATTGCCTAGAACAAGATTCCTGAAGATTCTTCCCTATATTTTTTCTAGGAGTTTTACAGTCCTGCTTCTTATATTTGGATCTTTGATCCATTTTGAGATAATTTTTGTATAAGGTGTGAGATAGGGTACCTCCTTCATTCTTTTGCATATGAATATCCAGTGCACTCAAGAAGAATGTGTAGTGGGAGGTGGGGAACATGGGAATCCCTGTAATTTCTGAGTAATAATTAGGTAATCTAAGCACCTTAAAAAAAAAAA
>JAQZBX010091792.1:0-12368 GCA_029593785.1 Cabassous unicinctus
GTGGTGAGATCATGAAGTATTTCTCTTTGCTTTTGTGTACTTTGCTCTATTGGCAAATATATAATCTATACACCCTTTTTAAAAAGAGCACATTTCTTGGTGAGAAATCAACTCTTTAGCTATGCAAGTATTTCTGAAATCATAATACCAAAATTTAAAGCCTCCAACAGTGTGAAACTTTGTAGAATAGTCCTTAGATAAGGTAGAGACTCTATTTTGTTTCCCCAAAAAGTGGCACATGGAGGTATTGAGTAAATGTTCATGGAATTGAATTAAAGCGTGCTCATGTATTGCTGTCTAGCCTCTAAGCTCCAAATGTATTTTTAAAAAATTATCCACTTGGCAGTTTTTTATATAAAATTCACATATTTTTAGCTCTTCATGATTCCAAAACAGCTCAGTCAGCAAACATTGATTGATTCCCTGAAATGCAAGCTGCAATTGTTCCACCAAGGGGCAGTAATCACTCTTCCTTCTTTGCTGGCTTGTTTCTTCTCCATGACTTTTGAGCTAAAGATGGGCCACTGTGTTCCTGTTCTCTAGTCTAATGGGAATAGGGTCAGAGTTGTCTTGGCAGTAGAGGCGTCATTCTGGAAGGGGCAGATGGCCCCACCTGGCCAGTGAGAGTGCCGGTGTGGGCTGCGAGGAGCTGGGATCCGTGACCGCCCGGCACAGCATCCTCAGCCACTTTTGCAAAATCTCTCCCATGTGAGCTGGTCCACGTGGCGAGTCTATGATTTCCAGTCTCTTGAATTTAATGTACCAAGCATAGCTTTTGTTTTAATAAAGGGTGACAGAAAATACATATATTACATATGTTTCAATTCTCTGTGCCAAATTCCAGGTGGTTGTTTATTTTAATTTGGAGAGCATATTTTTTCCCTCATGGGGCCAGATAAAATTTCTAGAAATTTCCCACTCTAGCCTGTGTAAGGATCTAGGTCTTTGTGGCCCATGCCTCTATGTATAGCCCATATGAGGGAACCTGTAAACTATGCAGATTCTCTCCATTAAAAAGTGACCCCAGCAGCATCCTAGGAGCAGGGTCCCCTGGGAGGCTGCAAGGGCTCCTGCTGACTTCGTTTCACTGACCTGCAGGCAGGGGGCGTCACACTTGAACTGCTTTTTTTGAACACCAGACATTCCAGCCCATTCAGATTTGCCCGGAGCAGGCAAATCTGCTCCGGGCAGATTTGTGGGGCCGAGGAACGTGTGCATCTGTCTGTTTGCACGGGCATAGGAGACAGATTGAACATCTCCCACCTGCCATGTGCAGGAAACGCTGGGAGGCTCGCGGAGTGTCGGTTGGCGTGTTTTCTGGGCAATGAAAGGAGTAAGCCCCTGGGGTCCCCTGCCACAGGTTATTTCCTGTGCATGACCAAGAAAACATACGCTAGTTTGTTATTTATGTTCCAAGGAAATTTGAATGCCTTGTTCAGCTCCAGGCAGGGCCCAGCGTTCTCCAGTTCAGCCCCGGGCGCCTGAGTTCAGGCTCACCCTTCGACTTTCCCGGGCTGTCTTTTGTCCTTTTATGTTGTGGAAAACAGGCATTGATTGAAAGGCCTCATGTAAATAATCATTCTGTTGATCTCACACTGGATGTGAACTTGTCCAAAATTATTAATACAGCCTATTGGAAACCAATTGACCCATTGTTTTGGGTCATCTGAGCAGCTAAATAACGCTATCACACTCAGCGCAATCACCGAGTTCAGGTTCCCAATCAGTCAAGAAGATGGCCCCGCATGTCCCAAGTCCAGCCAAGAGCGGTCACCTCAGCTGCTGACATACACACGGCCCCCTGGCACCCAGATGGATTAGAGGATTGCCTCGATCGGCTTCCACTGCAGGCCAGAGAGCGAAAGACAGCAGTGCCCTCTGGCCTGAGAGGTCCAGAGTGCCTGCTCACGCTGACCAGCTCTGTCAGCTCTCCGGGCCTTCGGCCTGCAGACCCAGGACGGCTGGGGCCCAAACCTGCCGGATTCCAGAAGACGACGAGAGGGGGAGGCAGGTTGGAAAGCGTGAAAGGAAGTAGTCTGCTTTTCCCGGCTCCTTCTCCAACATCTGGAACGGACACACCACCAGCCCTGCCCTGGCTAAACCCATCACTCCAGCTTCATCCGATGAGTCTGAGTCCACAGTCGGCCAAACAACACAGTGCCCTGCTGGCCGTGCTGCCCAGACGGGCTCTACCCTTTCCGGAAGCTTCCTTTTCTGTACCTGCACTTTGCTTGCTCTTCCTTCCCCACTGAGGCCTGATTCACGGCCGCCGTTGCAGCATTGAACCGGGTCGCTGCCCGGCAGGTTGAAAGTTTCTGGATCACACGGATTTACTCTATTTCAAAACAGGACCCCTCCAGGATTTGAACTCTACTTTAGCTGAGCCAGTAATAAAAACAAAGTTATTACTGTAGACTCAGGAAGGGTCCAAGTGATTGGCCACTTTGCAACTCAAAATAGAGTCCCCCCAGGCATGTCAGTGGGTTGGCTTTCCACAGGGTGTCTCCATAAGGTGTGGACTGAGTTCCCTCATCTTCTTCTGGATTAATTTCCACCAATTAAACATTTGAGCACGACTGGTTGGCACTTCTGTGGCTGGGATTTCGGTGATTACCCCTTGGGTGAGTGTCATGGAGGAAACAAACACACCCAGAGCTTTCATTCTTAAGGCACGTGGATGAAAAAACCACCCTCAGAAGCTTGCTTGCCATCTGAACAATTTTCTTTCCCAAGAGTTAAGGCACCACGATTTCAGGTTTTGTAAACTCCTCTGGCTATAGTTTAAGATTTTAAATTTTTTTTATAATTTCAGCTTTTCACATCTTCATGAGGAAAAATTACAGGCTCGAACAATTGCTTTGGAATTGCTGGAGTGTTGCCCAGTTGCATGTAACTATTCCTAATCTTGAATGGGGAAGTAAAACTTTGCTATGATTAAATGCACAAATGCTTTTGAAGGCCATGTGCACAGATGGGTATTAAACTACACACTCCAAGAAAATGATCACAAGGAAATGTTTCAATTTCTTCATGAATATAAGCTTTGAATAAGTTTCATAAGCTAGTTTCCAAAAATGAGGAGCAGGTAGATGTGAATCACAGGTCAGCAATGTCTCACCAATCCCAGGCAGAAAAAATCCTGGGAGAATCGCCCCGGGGCCATGGTGGGTGGGCACGTCGGAGGAGGGCCGGCCAGAGTCACACGGAATGAGTCTCCCCGGGAGGTCCGGGTTGAGCTGGCTGGAGCCGGCAGGCCTGTAGGTCAGGGGCAGTTCAAGGGCACCGCGTCAGGCATTTCAGGAGATTCCCCTTTGTGTCTTTGGGAACTGAAAGAGAAAACTTCAGGCTGGAGGCTGCCTTGAAAGTATCGGATCGCTGTTCACTGGGGGATGGGCTCGTGACCTCCAGGCTGCTGGTCCGAGGGGCCCCTGGGAATCGTTGGCAGAATTGTGTGTGAGTGAAAAGCCTCATCCCCCGATCCCCAGAGAGACTGGAGCTTTTGTCAGATCCTTGGTAGAGCTCCCCTCTCCCCAAAATCTCAAGAGCCCCTCCTACGGGAGCTGTGTTTGTCATATTGCCAGGTGAAATATAGCAAAAACAAAGACATTGAATAGCAAAATCTAAAATAATTTTTAAAGTTTGGGACAATGGGCAGAATTGAACTATATATATAGCATTTAGAAAGAAGAAATGGAAAATCCTATTATGGGCTTTTCATTCTCACCCATCAACGAAGAGATTTAAATTATTATTTGCCTATCAAACTGAGATAAAAAAGATTAAGAATAGCCGGAATTGGGAAGAATGAAGGGAAATGAGGGCTTATAGAAGCTTCTGGTGGGAGCATAAATGGGAACAACTTTTGGAGGGTAATTTCATAAGTTATATCAAGATTCATCAACAACTTTTTAGCTGAGCAATTTCACCTTTCAGTGATACGCAGGTGTGGAGTCGGAGATGGACGGGGACATTAGTCTGGGCTTGTTTATAATGGTGAAAATGTAAACACATCTCCATGTCTAACAACACTGAGTCGTAGGAGAGCCAGACGGTGGAATACTCGACAGGTAGTGAAAATGCCGTGACAGAAACACAGCTGCTACCCGGGGCGTGGCTCACAATGTCACAGGTACACAGCCTTGGAGGTTTCAGGAGAGGGTCACAGAGGTACCAGTTGTTCCTGGACAATATTTCACACCTCACACGTGAGTTTCATGACCATTGGCTCTTTCTGCCCTTCAGTGGGGAGAGCAGCATGGGCACTGTTTACTCTGTGTGTGTGAGGAAACTGAGGTCAGGGGCCTGGAGCAGGTCGGTCCACGCTGCGCAGTGAGCCCAGGCCTCCTGAGGGGGTCAGCCTCCCTGCCCCAGCACCTGGCTCACGGCTGGGACCACCAGCCAGCTGGGCTGCATGCACAGCTCTGAGAAAAACAGGCTGATATCAGCTCCACATGTCTCGTGGAGCAACAAATTAGGGCCTGGAGATTCCACGAAGCTGGTGGAACTTCTGTATTTTCACCTCGGTGGGAGACTTCCTAGTAAACTGCTCAGTTAACACTGTGAGAAATGCTGTAAAACCACAGCTTCTTCATACCAGCAAAGAGAACAAGTGATCCCAGGAGCTGCAGCGTGGGGTGGGGGCATGGCCATCTGGAAAGGCGATTTCATTCTCTCTCTCTCCTTTCCCACCATCCATTACGGAGACGCGAAGATGCTCTCCAGGAAACCTCGACACCTCGAGATAAATCGATCCCTCTAGCATTTTCTCCAAGACATCTCTTAGGCATCCATGGTGAAAAATAAGTGTCCAGTTCTCCATCTGGTCAACGAAATGCAACTGTCTCGGGTTTTAATATTAAGGATTTCCATAAATATTAAAACAGGGTCCCACAAAAGACTTTTAAAAAAAGACAGATATTTTGAATATAAGTCCATTAAAAATTCAGTTTTGTGCTTCTATGGATAAAAGTTGCCCCAAGGTCTGAGTTGAAAATTTTGGTGGGGATTGGAGGAGTAGAGACGGGGGCACAGTGGTGGGGCCCCCAATGCCAGGTTGGCTTTGAGCTGGCCTGGCATTTTCACCATATGTAATATCGTGGCAATTCAGGGCTTGCAGTTAGCAATGGAACTTACCATTCTCTCTACCAGCCTCCCAGTTTTTGGTAGCATAGCATGTTTGAATGTGATTTTGAAGCCTCCCTTTCTTGAAGTGACGCAAGCCAGATGGCACACCTTGACTCTATCTTAGAAACCAACCACTTTTATGAAATACATGTTACCTGCCCTAGAAACTCATGTCCAAATAAATTAGTTGAGAATATTAAGCTCTATTTCTGTCTCCTACATTTCAAAGGTAAACCCATATTCATCAGGTGCTTTCTCCCAGCTTACCGCCGAAGTCTCTCTCTCCTTCCTGGGTCTGCTGTGAGCCAAACCCATCACACAGGTCATTCCATTAAGTGACTATTGGGAGAGGGACAGGGGAGGGAGCTGATGCCATCTGCATTTGTTTATTAAACTATACAGCAAAACTTTGATTCTCAGCACCATTTACAAAACCTGCCTTGGTCTGGGGGAGCAGGTGTGCGGAGAGCGATGGCAGAGAGGGGAAGTTAGTGAGATCACTACATAGGCCTGTAAGAGGACTTTCTCCTTCATCATTTTATAACCCTAAGGAGAGCTTGTAGGTTATAAGGGGGACATGGCCACAGTGTGTAGGAGAAACTAAGGGTATTGTGCAAAATTAAAACAGTTTTGAGATTTTTGAATGCTCATCAACATATCTTAGATATTAACACTGATGAAATGTAAACACCTGTTCAAAAATAAAAACAACTCTACCAAGTCACATTCAGATGAGCTAAAATAACTAAATATTAAAGGAGGAGCTGTTAGCATTTCTGTAACATGAGCAATGTTTGTCTCCCTTGGATTGCAGGCACTGTTCTCATGCCCAGGAATCTCTAACTGTGTCCTTGTGGCTCTCTGAGTTTTGTAAAACTGTGGCAGATAGACTTTTAGGCCGTATTAGAGAATTCCATGTGTTTAGAAACTATGAGAGGCCTCTGGAACCTGAGGGCAGCCTCTCAGAGCTAATGATCACCTCCCCAAGAGCCTGCCAAAAGCTGGGGCCCTCAGCCCTATAGTGAAAAGGAAATTATTTCTGCCAGCTCCTCCATGAGCTTGAAAGTTGATTTTTCCCGGTCAAGGCTCCAGCTGAGAACACAGCCTGCTGACAACTGATTGCCACCTTGGGAGACCCTGGGCAGAGGACCCACTTAGGCCATGTCCAGATTCATGACCACTGGAAACTGTGAGATAAATGCATGCTGCTTTAAGCTGCAAAGTGTACGGTAATTTGTTATGCAGCTTGGAAAACGAATTCACCCTCTGAGGGAGGAACAGGAAAAGTCTCATAGAGGGAGGTTGCAGTGTGACTCCGAGCCAGCAGGGGCTGCCATCTGACAAGACACAGGCTGGCCTGGGCTGATCTAAAAGGGAGGCTGTCAGGCCCTGCAGAGGGACTGGGGAACTAGTCAAGCTGTGCCAGCTTCATGGTCTATGAAAACCTTGGGCTGCATTCATCAGGGCAGTGACATCACTGAAGCCTCGAGGGGTACTGAGAGCAAACTAGCTCCGGGAAGTAACTGGCATCTGGTTGGTGGGCGTGGCCACCTCAATTTTCTGCTGGATTCTACTGGGTGGTGCAGCAAAGCCGGGGCAGGGAGAGCTTCTGCGGGCTGGCTTACAAGGGTCTTGGAGTCAAGCCCAGCTCATCCTGGTCTCCTTGCAGTGGCCGCTTCCCTACTGACTGCCCAGTGGCAGGGACAGGGGATGTCCTTCCTTACTTTGTCACCCTCAGGCTCCAGGCTCCAGGCTGCTTGCTCAGCAAGCGTTGTTGGATTCCACTGGATTGCAGACACAGAAATATGGAGATCTGCTTCTTGGGCCCCCCTCCCAAGGCGAGGTTCATCAGAACCTTTGATTTTCATTATTTTCACTGCATAGGGAAACCATCGTCCCCTGGACTACAAGCTACCATTCTGTGCTCCCTGAAATTCCTCCTAGTGCTGACCCTTTAAGAATTCACCAAAATCTTTGTTTAAGGACATTTCTCATTGCAGATTTGAATGTCAACATCAGGGTTTTACGCATGTAGCTGCAGCAATGGGTATTTATCAGCCAGAAGGTCCAGCTCTTTTCATTTTGGCAGGTGAAGAAAGCAGATGGGCAATGGCCCTGGGGCAGTTTGCTTGGACCAGGGACCGGAGGAGCCAGGAGTCGTCAAACTGTGTGTAATCACCCAGTGTGCTGGGAATCAAAGAAGCAGAGTCAACGTGCAAACACTTGCCTCATGTGGTCAGAGCCAGAATGCCATGGAAATGGACATTCATCCAAGCCATTGATTAACTGCCGCTGCTGGCACACACAGCCTGGGCAAAGCTGGGTAATTATGGTGGCTTTTGCCAAATGCAATGGCTGTGCCATGAAAGCAAACATCTGCAGAGGCGGAGATGGTCACAGCAAACCTCACTAAAGTCATGCATCCATCGCAGCCATGATGGGGACTTTCATTCTGCTTGTGTCCCTGAGAATGTGAGGCTGGGTGTGCTGGGAGGACTGGTCCCCGGAAAACCATAGCCCTACATTTCTAGTTGGGGGACCCTTCTTCTCCTTCCTTCCTTGTTTTACAGCCACTGCTCACCTGGGACAGTGGAACTCCAGCCAGTGTAGCCACAATGAGCTGCCCACTTAGTCTTATCAACAGGCCACTCAGTTATCCTCAAGCTCACAGTGCTGGAGAAAGTCAAGGGACAAAATACCCTTCCAGGGAAGGGGCCTTCAAGCATGCCTGCGTTTCAGTTCAGAGCCCCCTCCATGTGGCTGCCTACTTAGAGCTGGAGAGCGAGCGAGAGGGCTGGCTAGGTCTGTAGAAAACAGTGCATGGTGATGCACAGAGAACGTCCTGCCTGTTTTATGGTTTTGGTCTCGTCCAAATCAAACAATTGCGACTGACATCCCTCCCGTACCGGATGACTGAATGCCATGGAGGATGGCTGTCTCCTGCCAGCCTCAGCAGTTACTGAGCTAGGACTACCCCTTGGATGGGGGTGGGTGGGTCTCATGGTGAATAGAGAGGCTGGGATGGGTCTAAGGTTGGTGGGGGTCGGGGGCACTGCACACCTTGACAGCACCCACACCTGGCGGATCTGGCACTCACAGATGCTCTTCGGCATCTCGCAGTCAGGAGCAGCAGGGCCCCGTGGGGGAGGCTTCCTCGTGTGGCATCTGTGCAGTGCCGGGCCTTCCCACTGATAGGTGTTTCATGAGAAGGCTAAGGAGATGAGCTGTGGATCCGCCTACAGCCTGAAGAAGCAGGCTCTTGGCTTCTCTGGGCCCCACGAGCTCAACTCCCTTGGAGTGTGCAGAGGAGAAAGCAGCCAAGCCAAGGAGGCTCACCCAGCGTCCGCCGGCCTGTGATTCCTACACTCACATGATTCAGAGGGAGAGGAGGGTGGAGAAGATGGCGTGGCTGGGGCGGGCAGCACTGAGCGTCTTCTATGGCCACCCGGGGATGGTGCGTCTGCGTTACCCAGCTGATTCTGAAACAGCAAGAAGGCAGCTCAGAAGGCTGTCCAGGCTGGTCGCTGGGAGGGGAAGGCTATCGAGAGTTACTAGCAGGCACTTGTCAGGACTTAGGAAACATGATCCTCACCACAGGGGTGCTGGTGCAGATTAAATGCAAGATTTCAAGAGATTTCAATGAAAGCACAGCCTGTGGTGACTGCCTCTTGGCCCACTGCCCTCTTCCACCGGTGGAGTGAAGGCCAATGGCTGGAGCCAAGGGCTCCATGTCCATCCTTATCTACTTGGCCGACCATTACATTTTAAAAGATTGATGTAAAAATACTTTTTCTTGTCATTTTCCTCACTAAAGAAAGACACATTCACTGTATAAGACTTAGAAATTAGAAAAGCCAAACTAAGGGAGTAGATTCACCATAAGATGGTCCTTGCTTATCTACGCTAACTGTTCTGTGGTTTGTCCTTGCCGCCCGTCTCCAGGACTTAGGCACATTCATCAGTAAAAGGGCTCACGCTGCCTATCGTGCATATGGTTCCGCAGCTCTTTCCTCCTGATAGGCCATTGCAAGCAGTTTTCCACAAGGTCAAATCTTCTTCCACAACAGCATCTTTACTGCCCGCTTGGGAGTCTGTTGTCCTGCTGTTGAACTCTTAGGTTCTTTCTACATTTTTTTTTTTTTTGCTTTTGGATGTTATAAAAGACTCTGTGGTAAACAGCTTTGAAGCTGCATCTTTGAAGCCATCAACAAACGCTTCCTGAGGTTGAGATTTGGGAAGTCATCGCTCCCCCTAGACTCTTTTTCCCTAATTGGCTTCCACGGGCTGCATTTCTCGTACTCCCCATGCCTCTGCCTGTGACTCGGTCTTCTTTGTTGGCTCCTCAGCCTCCACCCGCCCTTGACTGGAAGGAGATTGCTGGAACGCTGTGCCTCTACCTGTCCCTCTGTGCTTCTCAACAGTGAGGGGACGTGCACCTGCAAAGAGAGGGCAGCACAGAAGGTCCAACAAATCTCCCTGGCTGAGGGCACTGCCCAGAGTCCCGGGGGGTGGCACCCACTCACAGCCCAGCTCTCTCTCTCTCAGTGGGACTTCGAAGTGGAGCTCTAGCTCCTGGCACCTCCACTGACTGCCAAGTTGCCCACTTAGCTGGCCTACGTCTACTGCAAATTCACCTTATTGGAAACAGACTTATCACCCTCAGAAAAATTATACTGATCTTATTTCTCTTACTCTCCCCTCCACCTTGATTATGACAGCCCCTCACCCCTGGCCTCTCGGGTTAGCCATCCTGGGGTGGGCTCTGGGTCCTCCTTGTCCTCCATCTCTCTCACCAGTTAGCTTCCAACTCTTCCTCTGAATGTCTCTCCAATCAGCCTGCCTCTCTCAACACAAGCTCTGCTTCAGTGCAGGCTCTCCCTCTTGCTTGAGCCTTCGCCTTGGCCTGAGTCATGTCCATGCCCCTATCCTTCCAGAAAGGGTTGGAAAAATTGGTCTGTTCATGTTAACAGCAAATCACAATTATCAAGTAGCTTCTATGTGCCAGTCACTCTGCATTCATTTTGTCATTTAATCTTCACAATGACAACCCTAAGATTGGTATCTTACCACCACTTAGAAAATAAGAACTTTGAAGTCTAACGAGTTTACACAGCTAATAAATGGCAGGAAAAGAGTATAGGATGGTGGATTCTAGAGCTAGACCTCCTTCTCCATCACTTGCTAGCTCTGAATTTTCATAAATCTTCTCACCTCTTAAAGCCTCAGTGTGCTTACCTTAAAATGGGGATAATAATACACCTGCCTTTTAAGGTTTTCTTGAGGCTTAATTTAGTCAATATTTATAAAGCCTATGGCCCACTTCAGAGTAAGTGCTTGGTGTGTTTGCTAAATAAATGAGGTAGAGTGCTTTATCTGGGAAGCCCGACTTTCCACTGCAGTTTTGCAGACTGCATTGGTAAACGTGACTTGATATTACTGCAGTTAAAGTGACTTGGAATATTAACACAGGCATTTCCTCTTCCCGTGTCATTCTTGTGCATGGCACTCTCTGTGTTTTCCTCTAATTGTTTTGGTTTCAGAGTAATATACATTCGTTGAATTTGTAAGCATTTTGTGTATAAGGCATAAATCTGAGTATCAAGGTTGGCTGAGCTGAAAGTGAAGGATTTCCAGACTGTCGGAAAGACTTTCCCTCTTTGTTCCCTGGAATCTGGCTGTGCAGAGCACTTTGTGTATATGTGAAACATTGTTCATTGTGGAATCCTCAGGGCTAGGAGGGGTTGCCGACACACAGAGCCCCCACAGCCAGGAACATGGCAGAGAAGGTTAAAAAAAAGGTGGAGAATCCACAGGTATCTTCCTGGTTTACCAGCAGATCCCGGCTTTTGTCTGACTCTCTATGCTTAAGATAGAGAGATATGAATGCTATTCCATGCTTCTGGAGATGCGGGGACTTTTGGACCCCCTCTAACTTTTTCAAGAGCTAAATAGTCCCTGCCTTTTGAACGATGGCATGTATTGATCCATTACACAAGGACCTGTGTCTAAAACTACATCGACAATACTATGTTCTATAATGAATTCTTGTTCCTGCTTTTCTGAGAATAAAGTTCGCCTGTAAATCTTTGGGATGAATTCCACAATCCATCCATTGAAAATAATAAATATATCTAAGGGATCCAACTGACAAACATTATGATACTTTTATGTTTTACATTCTTATGTAACCACATGCCAGGGAAAAACTGTGACTAAAAAAGAGAATTTGGGTTTTCTGATTCTGGCCAAGATGGAGTAACAAGGACCATATTTATCTTTCCTCTCAAACAACTATAAAAATGGTTAAAATACATGAAATGGTTGTTTTTAAAACATTCAACCCCAGGTAACAAAAGACAGTGATCCCTGAGAAATGGGCAACTAATAAGTGAGCCCTACAACTTCTCCAGCATATTGCTTGGAAAGAGTTTCCAGCACGTGGTGCAGGTGAAGGGAAACCCAGGTGGGGACCAGTAGTCTCCCTGAGTTGAAGAGACAGAGCTGGAAATCTGGAGAGATGCAGGCAGCTGAAGTTCACAAGGCAGGATACTCGAGAGAAGGAAACTTCAGAGATTTACAGAGGATTTCCCTTGAGTCTTCAGCTGAGTACTGATCAATGCATGCAGATGAAGGAACTATCACACAGAAGCACAAGAGGACACGATCCCTGGAGCTCAGGAAAGACTGTTAGTAGTTCCTATTTCCACCAGAGAGAGTGGAACATTTCTTAAGTCACACGGCATCAGGCAGAGGTCTGAGACCGCTTTTCCTCAGTAGTGTGGAAAAAATTAACCCTAAATGAACTGCTGCCCTGGTTAAAAACAAGAATTGAAAAGATCAAACTATTTCCAAGTAACTTAACTGGATCCACAAATGAAGCTCATGAATATTTATAGGAATAAAAAATATACAGCACCCAGCAAAGTAAACAGACAAAATCTGGCATCTATTAAAAATTATCAGGCATGCAAAGAAGCAATATAATATAGCCTCAAATTAAGCAAAAATAAAAATTGACCCAGAAGTGACACAGATGATAGAATTGGTAACAAATACATTAAAATAGTTATAACCATTTTGTACATTTTCAAGAAGTAAGAGAAAAGACAGCATATTGATTCGAGACATGCAAGATATAAAGAACACATTCAGACTTCTAAAGATTGAAATGGCAGTATTTGAAGTGAAAAATAAACTGGATGTGATGATGGCAGATTAGACATTGCATAAAAAAGATTAGTGAA
>JAQZBX010091793.1:0-12353 GCA_029593785.1 Cabassous unicinctus
GTCCTTCTTCCAGGGGATCCTAGTGGGTCCTGGCTGTGGCACCGGCGTGGTTTTCTGGCCAGGCCTGCAGCGACCGGCCTCCCCATGCGTGGGGGGTAGCACCGGGCGGGGCCATCTCCCCCAGGACGCGGCTCCGGCGCGGGGCCCCTTCCCGCGCGCTGCCAGTGTCCCCGGGCTCCGGTCCCGCACCTCCCCGCCAGCCCCCACAGCCCACAAAGAACCAGGCGCAGTCATCTTCCAGGGGAGTCGTGAGGACGTTTTGTTTGGTTGGTTTTGGTTGGGATGTGTTTTAAAGAGCGTCATATAGATATTTATATATATAAATTATTAATGTGGGGAGGGGCGAGGGCATACATCGCAGGGGGCGCGCGCACGGGGCGGGGGCGGGGCGGGGGCGCACACGATGCTAAGCAAAACAGCCACGTCTAACAGATGAATCGTCACACCAACGGGGGGGGGCGGCGGCCCCCGGGGTTTGGGCCTGGGGGAGGAGAAAAGCAGGGGACAAGAGGGACCTGGTCCAAGATACTGTGTGCCTTCCGCCCCCACCCTGGCCACCTCCCCACCCCTGCACACAAGAGCCTGGGCCTTCCCACTGTCCCTGTCCCCTCTGCCCAGCTCCCGAGGCCCTGCAGCCGAGCAGCACCCTCTCCTGGGCTCTCGGCAGACTGGGAGGGGGGCCTCCAAGGTCCAGATGCAGGTGCCATTGGGTGCTCTCTTGGTGGCAGGTTCTACAGCGGCTTGTCGCTTTCCTTCTTCAGGTGACTGGGAAGTGGGGGTGGAAGCAGAGAGATGAGACTGTGGTTAACCCTGACCTGACCCCTCCCTTCCCCCTGCAGGCTCCCACCCCTGGAGCCTAAAGCCCTGCCTTGCCAGGCTGGCCCAGCCCACTTCCCCTCACTGCTGGCCCAGGCCCCCCACCCCATACCTGTAGTAGTCCTCCTGGGCAGGGAGCGGCACACTGTGCAGCGGGTGATGGGCATGCAGCCACTGCTGCTGCTCCAGGGCCAGGCGCTGCAGCTCCGCAGACTGCGCGTGCATGGCCTGCAGCTGGTGAGCTGCTGACATCGGGGCAGAGAGGGAGGCTGGCAGGTCCCGGTAGGGGGCAGCTGTGGGCAGGAAGAGGAGGAGACACATGATTGGTGGGTACTGAGTACCTACTCTGGGCCAGGGGACAGCCAAAAATGTTACATACAGAGGAAACCAAGACCAAAACAGATGACACACCCTGTCCTGTGGGATGTCAGTGGCAGAGCTAGGATTCAACCTCTGTAGCCTGGCACTAAAACCTGTGCCTCTAAGGCAGGACCACAGCCTACCTACTCCCATTGCCAGCTCCTCTAGGTACCTCTTCATCCCTCCCCAAGCTCAGTTAGGCCGTTTCCACCACCCAGATTCCTCCTTTGTGCCCTTCTCTCACTAAAGCTTTCCCACCCCGAGCCTCCATTCTTACCAAAGAGCTGGTGACGAAGAACTTCATTCTCGTGCAGAGGGTGAGGAAGAAGGGGGTTGGGGAGGGTCCCAGCTGGATAGGGGATCCGAGTAAGGTGAGACCCTGAGGCCAGGGGGTCAATGAGAGGGTGCACGGAGGCAGAGGCTGGTGGGCAAAGAGAAAGTTGTCACCAGAAGGCAGGTTTGGAAAAAACCATGCATTTGGGTGAAGGGTCCAAGACAGGGAAGAGAGAAGGAGAGTCAAAGACAGATCCAGAGTGGGACAGGGAGGCAGAATGGAAGGAGGAGGCGCCTGGGAGAAGGTCGGGACTAGACCCCAGTGGAATAGCAGCATACAAATGACAGAGAAGGGAGTTTACAGTTGCCAGAGGGATCTGAGAGAAGTACACAGCTTAGAGAAGATGGAAGAGGACAGACAGAAAATGAGACAGGAAGAAAGGAGATTAAAAGGGAGAAAGCACAAAGGAGTCTGAAATGAACATGAGTGTAAGGCTAAGCTGGACCATGTTCTGGACAATAAGAAATACAATGAAATGGAAAAAGTTCATTATCACCTATGACACCCACCAAAACCAAAGCCACGGGGCTCTTTCTGAAAGGTTATAGATCTAGAGGTGGGAAGGATCATGAAAGACTTCCATCTGGGAGGGGAAGCGAGGACAGCAATACTGGCAAATCCAGTGGAGTTGAATCCAGAGGAACATGACAATAGAAAGCCACAAGGACGGTATTCCATCAAGGGTCTCTACCTTGAGCCCCTATCGTGAGTGAGATGCTAGACGACCAAGTGGGCCAGGTTGTGGGGAAGAGGATCTGTGGCTAGGCTGGGAGAATGACAGGGAGGCCAAGGTCAGAGCAGCAACCCCAGGAAAGAGGCTCAGGCCAGGTTAAGGGAGGGAAGCTTTGGTTTGAGGAACAGAAAAGTCCAATCATTTGCCAGGGAGTAAGTTGGCTCCAAAGGGCCAAGGCAGGGAAGTAGAAGTCTCACCTGCATGGATGGCATCCTGCTGGTGCAGGTGCAGGTGAGAATGGATGTGGGAGTGCTGGTGGTGATGGGGGGTCACGTTGAGCATCTGCAGCCGGGCCAGTGGGTCATTGCCCAAGGCTGCCACCCTTTCTGCGTGCTGCCTCTCAGCTGCCAGCCGCTCAGCATATGACATGTCGGGCCGCAGGGCTGGCCCAGCTGCCAGCGCTAGACGTTCTCTCTCCAGGGGCCCCAGGCTCGGATGGAAGGGGAAAGGGTGCAGGCCAGGTGGGCCAGGCTGCAGGGCCAGGCCTCCATGTCGGGGGAAGGGATCCAGACCTGGCCCAGGAACCCCGTGCAGGGGCTCCAGCTCGCTGGGCTTCACCTCGAAGCCAGGCTTGAGGCGGTCACGCAGGTCTCGTTCCCGGGCTTCCCGCTCCCTTTCCCGGGCGGCTGGGTCACTGCTGTACAGGGCCGGGACATTGTAACCCAGGAGCCCCGGGTCCACTGCCCCCAGGGGCACATAAAATGGGTGGTTGCGATTGCCAGGAGACATGACATGGGGCCGGGCGTATTCACTGAGGGTGCGCAGGGCTGGAGTGTCGGGACCCAGGTAGGGGGGCACTGTAGCTACAGCGCTGCCTGGCTCAAATGGAGGGCGATGGGGCACTGGGCCCAGAGATGGGCACTCCACCGGAGCACGGCCCTCCTGAGCCAACTTCTGTGGGGTACACAGAGAAGTGGAGTCAAAAGAGCAGTTCTGGAAAGAGGTAGCTGGTCCCAAGCTGCCCACTTGTCTCAGCAGCTGAGTGCCAAAATGCCTCATCCGATTGGAACTGTCGCTAGCAGGAACTTCCCTGCCGCCCTCCTCCCCGCAGATGTTTGCCCTTCCTGCGACCCGCAGGCAGCCTGAACTGACCTTGCCTTCCCCCAACCCAGGATTCCTCCTGTTGGAATCCTTTTGGTCTCCATTTCCAGAGCTGCAGTGGTTCCTCCTCTCCGACAGGTGGCGACACGATCCCCCACCCCTCGAGCCTCCGGGCGCAGCGCAGAGGGAGGGAAAGAAGGCGGGTGGCGCATCTAGTGACGCACTCACCACGCTGCGTTCGAGCTCGCGCTCCTTCTCGCGCTCGCGCTCTTTCTCGCGTTCCCGCTCGCGCTCGCGCTCCTTTTCTTCGCGCGCGCGCTGCTCGGCCTCGCGCCGCACCTTCTCCACCAGGTCGGCCCGTTTCTTGGCCAACTTGGAACCCTCCAGCGGCACGAAGTACAGGTCGCTGCGCGCGCACGAGTTGAAGCCGCGGTCCAGGTGTTTGTTGAACCTGCCAGGCGCGAAGGCGGCGCGCGCTCAGCCCCTGCGAGCTGTCCGCAGGCCCCAAACCAACCCCCGCCGGCCCCGTGAGCCACTGTCAGCGACCGAGCCGAGGGCTGGGGAGAGTGTCTGGAGCACGTTAGAAAGCACCACACGAACTCAGGGCCCCTCCAGTGCCCGTTCCCCCCGCACTGGCCCCATCCAGGCCCGCCAGCACCCGGCCCCGACCGCTCACCTGGCTGACTGGCTGGCGTGGCTGGGTACATCCACCACCTTGGGAGGGGGCGAGGGACTGCGGGCCGGGGGCACCGGGCTCTCGGGGGCCTCATACTCCTCGGCCGGCTCCTGTTTGATCTGCGTGGCGCTCAGGGGAGGTCCTGAGGTAGGGGCCGCAGATGGGGGTGGCAGGGACGCCAGGCCCGAGGTCGCCGCAGGCGGCAGCGGCCCAGGCCCCACGGTGGGCGAGCCCGGCTTGAAGGTCCCTGGGCCGGCAGGCGGCGAGGCGCCTCGGTAGCCCGGCGGGGTCCCCGTTCTGAACGAGGGCGGTGACCCCGGCTTGTATGCAGGTGGGGTGGCCGTCTTGTAGGCACCCGGGGATGGGGCTCTCTTTCCATACGGTGGGGGCCCGGGTGGGGAGGTCGTTTTGTAGCTTGCTGGCGAGGAGGCC
This sequence comes from Cabassous unicinctus, assembly GCA_029593785.1. Classification (NCBI taxonomy): domain Eukaryota; kingdom Metazoa; phylum Chordata; class Mammalia; order Cingulata; family Chlamyphoridae; genus Cabassous; species Cabassous unicinctus. Next base: position 4,393 of record JAQZBX010091793.1, read on the forward strand.
ACCGTGGCAATTACCGTGGAAAGGGTAGCCGAGGAGGTGGTGACCGGAGGCACCGGTGGAAAGGGGTAGGGGCCCCCGGGACCCCCTTGGGAGCCCTGGGAAGGGGAGGGGTGTGAACATGGGTAAGACCCTTGAGAGGAGGAAGAGGAGTTGGAAGAGGAAGAGGAGGAAGCTGGGGGACCATTGGGGCCTGCTTGGCTGTAGGACACCTGGCTGTGTGGTGGGGGCAGATGTGCTGGCCCTGGTGGGTAGGGCCTCAGGGAGCCCACAGAGGGAGACATGGCATAAGGGTGTGAATGGTGGGAGTTACTGCTCTCCAGGGGGTGGGGATATGCGCCAGGAGGAGGCCCAGAGCTTCCATGATGTTGCTGCTGCTGCTGCTGCTGCTGGTGATGGTGGTGTGTGGGAGCCGGTGGGTGGGCAGCGGATTGGCCCCCGGCGGAAGGAGGGAAGGGGCCTGGATGGGCATTGCTGTTGGCTAAGAGACGGCCGTAGGGAGGAGGTGGGGGGGGACCCTGGCTCCACACAGCCTGGGATGGGAGAGAAGGCTGAGTATACTTGGGTGGCTGATTAGAGACAGAGAGGCTTGTTGGGGGAGGGAAGGAATGAGGATAACTGGGCAATGCCTGGGAAGCTGGGTACTGGGAAGCAGAGGAAGAAGAACTGGAAGAGGAGGCTGCTGCAGAACTACTGGAGGATGAATAAGGATACCTCATTGGGGGAGCTGGGGCAGAGGAGGAGGAAGCAGGTGGCAGAGGGTGGGGCGAGGGGGCCAGAGTCGGGCCCTTCTCTGGGCCAGGGGGAAGTCCACCCATGCCCTGCCCCATGGCATGGGGAGAGGGGAGATGCCCAGGTAATGGCTGGGCCCCCAGGCCAGGAGGAGAGGCTGATGCATTGTTGAGGGGTCTCAGGGCAGGTGGGGGAGGCAGGTTTGGTGTCACATGGGGGAAGGTGGCTGGTGGTGGAGCAGAGGGGAGGTTCCCACCACCCACTGGAGTAGTAGGTGGCTTTGTTGGGGGAGCACCACCAGCCCCAGAACTTGATATTGAGATGGGGGTGGTTGGTGGGGGGTGCTGCTTACCCCCACTGGGGGCACCCACTGAAGTGGCAGCCCCTCCCCCCTTGGGACCCATTGGGGGTCCAGACAAAACTCCTCCACCAGCCCCCCCAGGGTAGAGCTGTGGGTGAGGTGGAGGGGCCCCAGGAGGGGCCTGGAACATTCGAGAGGAGGGGGGCTCCATGGGAGCATGATATCCGGTGGGGGTCACAGAAGGATGGGGTTCAAAGCCAGGCTCTGGCTGCCGGGGGGTACTGTCTGGCGGTGGAGGGGAGGGAGGAAAGAGTGGAGGGGGGTGGTAGGGGCGGGCTGGGCCCTGGGACAAGCCAGAAGACGAGTCGGAGTCATTCTCCACACTTCCAGGGCTGTAGATGCTGGGCGACGTGCTGCGGTTGTCCTGGTCGATATCCCTAGGGTCACTGCTGCCATCGTCATTGAGGCTCCGCCCATCCAAGCTATCCAGATCTGATGGGGACTGTGGCCGAGGGAGCTCCTGCTGTAGAAGAGAAACGGCCCTTTTTCCTCTTTTCTTGTCCTGTTTCCCTAGATTTGGTGTCTCCTTTGCACAAATTCATTTCTCCCTCACAGCACACCTCTCTATACTGTGAGAAGATGGGTACTCCTGCTCAAGCCCACCTCCTTGCATCTGGGGTTCCTCCCCCCTTCCCCACGTTCTCACTGCTCCTTAAAAGCCAGCCTTGTTTCCCTCCTTGTGTAACTCTATTCCTTCCTTGACTGTCCATTCTAAGCACCTTCCCCATCTGTCTTCCCCTACCTCATGTCTGCCCTCCTCTCTTCCCATGTACCCCTTTAACTAACCATCCCAGAAACCCTTGCTTCTTAGGAAAAAAAAAAAAAAAACACTTCTCCATTTTCCTTATGATTTATTTGTTCCTTTCACTAAGACTTCACACCATGAACCTCCTCCTCAGCTTCTTAATGAAAATCAGGACCTAGAAAAGAAGGCGCTAGAATCTCCTTATCTCTTCTAGTGCTCTTTGGCCCTGCCTGGTCATCTACTGGCCCGAAGATCTGTTTGACATATCACAGTCAGGGTACTTTAATAAGTACTAGGGAAGCAGATGTGGCTCAGGCAGTTGGGTACCCGCCTACCACACGGGAGGTCCCGCGTTCGGTTCCCAGTGCCTCCCAAAAAGAAGACGAGCAGACAGCACAAAACAACGAGGGAGGGAGGGAGAAATAAAAAAATAATAAATCTTTTTTAAAAAGTGCTAGGATATGGCTTTCCTCTCCTATTCCAGGTGAGAGCAAGGTAGGAATAGTGAACAAAAAGAAGTTTGGGGAAGAGAAATAACGGTCAAAATATGGGTCAAAATGGCTGCAAGGGTCTCCCACCTCAGTTTTGGTCTTTTTGGGTGCACTGGTCTCCTCACTTTCACTCTCGGAGATCTCCTCACTCCGGCCCTGCTTGCTGACCTTTGGAGTGGAGGTTTCCTCTACTCGGGCCTTCTGTTAAAGAGAAAGAGAAAATTCCTGTCTTATACCTTGACTCTCCCACGCCTCCACTGTTACCCTCGCCAGGCAGGAAGTGCCCCCCACAACACACACGTGCACCCTCAGCCCCAGTGCCCTGACATCCTGTGGGAGGACCCAAGGACAGAATACCTTGGCTGTCTGCCTAGACTTCTCGGCTTTGCCATCACTGCTGGACGTGCTGACCCCTCCAGGGGAGGCCCGGCCCCTCGATCTCAGTTCTTCCCGGGGCCCAGGGGCCTCTTTCTTCCGTCCACTCCTCATTGACATCTGAGGGAAGACAAAGAGGCAAGTAACATTGTTTTTTTGTTTTGTTTTGTTTTTTTGTGTTTAAGATTTATTTATCCCCACCCCCCATTTTTGGGGGCTCTCTGCCTGCTCTCTGTGTGTTCTTCTGTGTCTGCTTGTCTTCTCTTTAGGCAGCACCCAGAACTGATCCTGGGACCTTCCAGAGTGGAGAGGTTGCTCAATCTCTTGCACCACCTCAGCTCCCTGGTTTGATGTGTCTCTTATTGTCTTTCCTCTGTGTCTCTTTTTGTTGTGTCATCTTGCTGTGCCAGCTCTCCGCTTGGGCCAGCACTCTGTGTGGGACAGCATTCCTACACGGGCCAGCACTCCACATGGGCCAGCTCACCGCGTGGGCCAGCTTGCTTTTCACCAGGAGGCCCTGTGAATCGAACCCTGGACCTCCTATATGATAGACAGGAGCCCAATTGCTTGAGCCACATCCACTTCCAAGTAACATTGTTTTTTGACATCACACCCAACTTGATGTTCCTTACATCTATTCTTCCTCTACAAGCCCCCGTCCCCACCTCCCCTGCCCCTAATCTTCCATGTGTCTCATTTCAGGTATTACTCACTGAGTCTTTATTCTGTCGTGTCTTCATTCTTCAGGCTGTGGAGACCCCATTCTCCTCTGCCTGGGCAGCTGAATACAGAATCTTCTCTGCTTTACCCCAAGTTCCCCACAGCTGTGGCCTGGGAAGCAGGAAGCAGGATCTCCAAGTTCCCAGTGTAGGTACCTGGAACTTGCAGGATCTCTTTTTCAGTGAAGCCTGTTAGAAAGAGACCATCAGGGCCTAACTGTGCTTGTCAGAGGACTACACCTTTGGGCTAAAAGCTACAGGTACCACATGACACTGCCAGCTTGTCTCATGGGCTACCTCAGCTCATCTACAAATGAAAGAGACTCTGTTCACAATATAATCTCTTTCATCTCTGGGGAAGGCAGCAAACTCAGATGTATCTCTGAGCTCCAATCCAAGAGACCACACTATTTTATCCTTCATGATCCCTAAGGAATATTTGTGTGCACATGAATTCCACAGAGCCTTACAAAGGAGCATAAAGAAATGAAGCTGAAAGTATTAACTAATTTGAGTACTTTATGTCAAGCTTTTTACATACACAATTTCATCTCTTTACAACCAACCCTGAAAGGTAGGTATGTGTATTATTATTCCCATTATATAGTGTATTATTATTCCCATTATATAGCTCAAAGTTTGTAATTAGGACTTGCCCAACTTGACACAGTAAGTGACAGAGCCACAACAAGCTAATGTCTCTGTGATGCCAAAGTCCATAGTTTGTTTCTTCTATACTTTGCTATATTCTGGTCAGAGGCTGGTGGGAAGAATTTTCAGAAGGCCTAGATCAGCCCTGAAGATAGGAAAAGATTCTCTTTTCACATCAGAATAGGTTAAAGAATGCCCCATCCTACAATACAAAGGAGCACAGCCCGACCAAGACCAAACCTAGGTATCCCCAAAGCGCAGACCTTCCTTTATGAGGGTCCCATGAAGACCGGGTCTCTCTACGTGGATTCTCTTAGGATAGAGGGAAAGTCTGGGGCTTTAAACTTGAACAGTCAAGAACCAGAATAACTAAGCACACAATGCAAATTTACACATTTTTTTAGTCCATCCTCCCACTTGGCCTAGCCAGGGACACAGATCTCCCCACAGCCTATCTATATCTTTACCTACCTGTCTATCCAACAGCTATTTTAGGGCACTTTTTCACATTTCTTTCTAAATGTCATGTCCCCGTATTACTGACCATCAGATCTTTTCAGAGCAAAGACGCTGTTATCTTTCCTCCCTTCCTATAACCTCCACTAATGTCAAGTATATAAGGGGAGTTCCGAGGTTGACCTTCAAAGCCACTAACTTCAGTCTTCTTGAATTAAGTGTCATTGGCCTCAGTGGGAAGAGTGCTTGCCCAGCTTCACACAGTGTGAAGTTAGATGGCCTAGCCAGGTAATGGTGTCTCCACATTCTAAAGCATCTATTCCCAAGGAATACAGAGTACTTCTCAATCACTTCCACTGAATCCTTCAGAAGTAGCAGTGAAGGGTGACCATAACTTTTCCAGAAAACTTAATTACAATTTATCTGGAGTCACAAAATAGCTGGGACAGAGCTCCAGTTCTTCTGGACTTTCAACCGATGCTCTGCACAGCAGAATAGTTATTTCTCTTCAACTGTGAGCACTAGCACATTTTTGAGTTGTTGTGTGAATTGGTCTAAAATATTGCCAACCCCTAAAATTCAAAGCACAAAACTGAACATAACAAAAGGGAAAAACAAAAGCATAACAAAGATGGCGGTCCACCTCTCCTCTCCATCTCAGAACCTCTGCAACAAGTCAGTCTGAGTAGAGGATCCAAAAAGAGAATTACAGGAATGGACCTGAAGAAGAAGGCAATCAGTGTTGCCCTTCCCTCCACCTCAACTTTTTTATCAGCCGAAATCTGATAAAATTACCTTTGAAGGATAAAAGCCCTCACAAAAGGTAGGTAATCCTGGGATAGAGAATGGAGGGGAGGGAAGGGGAGTCATTAGTATTGGATTGTATGTATGTTTCCGAACCTGGGGCAAATTTTAGGAGCAACCTTTAGCTGGTTGGTGCTAAAGGACACTCCACCAGGACCTAGCAGCTGGTCACAGTACCTAATATTTATCAAGCACCTACTAAGTGTCTGGCAACACACTAAACATATTCTCCTTCATGACCTTAGTGCAAAGGGAAACCGACTGCAGAGTTGGAATAGGGTTGTGAGAAATAGAGGCCCCAGAAGAAGAGGAAAAGAAATTGAGTAATATGGGAAGGATGTCAGAAGGAACAAAAGTCACTAGGCTTTTTAGGAGGGACCTGCAGGGTGAATTTCAGGATTGTTGGCCCAGCCCCCATCATTCCCTAACAAACCAGTCCAAAGTGACTCCTAGATAACAAGGCAGCCTAGCAGATAACAGTGCACAGGCCTGAGCGGCCTCAGACTGCAGGGTTGTCAGGAGGGGCTCACAGATTATCTAGTCTATCATCCCTTCATTTTATAAAGAAGCCCAGACTCGAAGAGAACAGACTTGCCCAAGGTCACAAGGCCTCCGGCCTCCCATTTCAGAGTACTTTCACCACACCAGGTGGTCCCAAAGTCCTCTGCCTTGGGCCACTCTCACCCCAAGAGTGGGAAGAGCCAGCCATTCCTACAAGGTCAGGAAAGTACAAGATTAAAGGTTAGCTGAGGGACGGGGTCACCGTGGGGATAGTCTAGGAAAGAGGAAAAGGGGTACTCAGGAAGAGAAAGGCTCAAGGAGGAATTCAAGTTTAAGAAAATAGAAGCAAAAAACTGTACAAAAAATCCACAATAATGAGGTAGAGGCAAGGAAGAACTGCCAAAAGATGATATAACAAGAGCATTTTCATCCTCCTACCATGTCTGGGGGGGACTTGGAGACATACCTATGACCTACAAGCAGCCTGTACCTGTTCCATGGAAGGAGGCACATCCCCCTGGGGAACCTATCAACCAACCAGCAGCACCAGAAACATCCTCTAGAATCCAGCCAAGACCTAAGAATTGGAGGCCCTGCTGCCCCTCTGGGTTACTTCTGGCTGGCCGCCACACAAGGACATGGCCACAGGCTGAGGTTCAATCAAGATTCTGAGATCCCACCTTTTGGGCAGCCCCCTGGACCCACTGCCATGGCAACGAGATGGCAGAACCACCACCACCACCACCACCCTCAAAGAGACCATCCCAGGGGTCCATCTGGCGGCCAGTCTCCCCCCATCCCCACCCCCAGTTGCCAAAGCAGCTCCTACCACCTTTGGGAAAGTGAGCTTAAGGGTACCTGCCCCAGGAGAAACAAGCCCATGCACAAAGAGCTTAGAGCTCACGGCAGTAAAGACGGCACAGCTAGAAGGCCAGCGGGTGCCGGGGGTTTGGAGGGTGGAGGGTGGAGGTCACAACTTGGGAGTGCCTACATGGCTGCCCAATTCTCTCCTCTCTTCCCCTCAACCCTTTCTCCCTAACTCCCTTCTGTGCTCCTGTCTTCCCCCTCAGCAGTTTTAAGAGGACCCACACTACTCAGCCCCGTTGTCCGTCTGCCAGAAGTAACTAGTCTGGGATTAGGAAAACAGGGTCAAAGGTGACCTGGAGTGGGGAAAGAAAACTGAGTCACAAAGGCATCACCTTCCCACTCCACTCCCCAAAACCTCCGGTTCTTCCTCTTGAAGATAGCCCTCTTCTAGCCCCTTTCCCAGCGCTGCTCCAGGTTCCATTCCCTCCATCTGTTACAACCCCTCGCTTTCCACCTACCACACCCCTTCCCCATTTCCCACTTCCCTTCTCTTCCTAACACCCCCAGCCTCGGGCCCTGGAACCCAGCCGGATTCCCGGCCTTTGGGGCTTTTCCTGGAGGCTTCAAGCCCCACCTCGACTGCCATCTCTCCAATCGTCTCTGCCTTCGCCCTGAATCCCGCTCAGGGGCACCCCCGTTTTTCCTCCACCAGCCCCTCACCCCGGTGTACCCCGTCTTTTGGTCCCGCGATCCTGATTATCCCCTTGCCCCGTCAGCCCTCCTCCTGAGACCCTCCCGCTCCCCCCACCTTTCCGATCCTCCGGGTGCCCAGGCCCCCATCCCTCCGCGGGGCCAGCCCCACCCCCTGAGCCCCCCGTCTCAGGCCAGGCAGTGCCCGCAGTGGGGGTATCCGATGGGGAAAATAACAAATGGAGGCGGCGGCGGCGGGAGGGGGAGCTGGCAGGGGTGGGGGTGGGGAGCCGCGGGCCCGAGCCCGGGCGCGCCGGAGGCCCGAGCGGCAGCAGAGCTTACCTGGCTGTGGCTTGGGACGGCTGGCTGGCTCCGGGCGGGATTCCGGGCTCCTGCGCCTCCGGGGGGCGGCGGCGGCCGATCCCCCGCCCCCCTCTCCTCTTCCCGGCGTCAGTCGCTGCCGCGACGGCGGCGGCGGCGGCGGCCCCCACCCCCCCGGAGGGCGGCCCCCATCCCCCCCTTCCTCCCCACCTGGCCCCGCTCGCGCGCCGACCCCTGGAGCAGATCCGATCCCCGCTCCCGCTCGCCCCCTCCCCGGGGCCGCCGCCTCCCCGCGGCGCCCGGAATGCCCC
>JAQZBX010091794.1:0-12349 GCA_029593785.1 Cabassous unicinctus
GGTTGGTCTCTCGAGAACCAGCTCACCTTGACAGAATTCCCTGGTGACTTCTGTAAACCAGAATGGCCGCTGACTAACTTGCTGTGTAATTTTCATACAGACCAGACTGTTTTATCAGCATTCTTCCTTTGTCACAACTAAGTGGGAAGCCACTTAGAACCACAAGATTGCTTGCTCAGCAAGAGACTCTGCTATGTACCTGAGTTAATGACCTTAAGCCTGATGTTTCCACCTGCCACAGGATGGAGACCGCCATGTTTGTGGTTTAGGGCATCCCCTGCCTTTGGCTGTGCCAACTGAAAACTGCTGAATATCAGTTCTCAGACCCGCTTTGTCTACATGTGCCAGTGGTACATCTTTAATTATTTAACGACCTACCCTGTTTTCCTGCTTTCATTCTGAGCAGAATTCTCTCTTCTCATTATTATCAGAATTGATTTTATTAAAGTTTTATCTCTATTTACCGCCTCCAGTCTGTATTTGGGAGTAGCACTCCTGTAGCTTTGAAGTGCATTAAGAGCACATAATAGTTACTACAAAAATAATAATCTATAGATTGGTTTGCTGAATTTGTTTTATGTTCCTTGAATGGGTAAAAAAAAAATTTAAATGAAATAAAAAATAATTGTGAAAACTTATTATAAATTATAACCACAATCAGACTTCAAGTTCCCAGTAATAATTGCTTTGATGCTGTTTTAGCCACGAATCCAGAATAGCATGGTCACGATCATAATACTCATTTTTTTTTCTTCAGTTTTTCAGAGTTAATCATCAAGTTTATATTTTGCTTTTCCTTCCTGTATTTGCTCATCTCAATCTCCCATTAGCTCTGTAACTAAGGGCAGGAAGATACTCTTATTCTTAGCTCTGGCAAAAGGGTTGGTTAAGAACCTTTAATAAAAGGAGGCTTGGGATTGACACCTAGGTTGTCTAGGTTATTCTTGTCTCTGGTGCCGTGCACGACTGAAGTAACTATTTCCATTTTTAGTTCCGGAGGCGCCAGACCGGCCTACTGTCTCCACTGCATCAGAGACGTCCGTCTATGTCACTTGGATTCCTCGGGCAAATGGGGGCTCCCCCATCACTGCCTTCAAGGTCGAATATAAGCGGATGAGGAATAGTGAGTGGCTGGTGGCAGCTGAAGATATCCCTCCCTCCAAACTCTCCGTGGAAGTTCGTAGTTTAGAACCAGGTAGTTTTCTTCAAATGTTTCCTTTTTTTTTTTTTTTTAAACCATCAGTGTTGACTTTATTTTTTATTTTTTATTTTTTTAACCTGAGTTTTGGCATTACTACTTTTTTTTTTAAGATTTATTTATTTATTTGTTTCTCTCCACCCCCTTGTTGTTTTTCACTTGCTGTGTCTGTCTGGCTTCCTTGTTTTTTTAGGAGGCACTGGGAACCGACCCCAGAACCTTTGATGTGGGAGGGAGGTGCCTAATCGCTTGAGCCACCTCCACTCTCTTTTGTTGTGTTTCTCATTATGTTTTTCCTCCTCATGTCTCTTATTGCATCATCCTGTTGCGTCAGCTTGCCACGCCTGCTGGTTCCCTCAGCTCGCTGTCTTCCTTGGGAGGCACTGGGAACCTCTGCTCCCTGCTTTGTTGTGTCTCTCATTATGTTTTCTCTTCTTGGGTCTCTTGTTGTGTCAGCTTGCTGCGCCTGCCCATCATGTCAACTCGCTGTCTTCTTTAGGAGGCACCAGGATCCAAACCAGCGACCTCCCATGTGGTAGGCGGGAGCCCAGTCACCTGAGCCACATCCGCTTCCCCAGTGTTGACTTTAGATGCATATTTTTCATAATCTTATATTTTTTTCTAATTCTTAAAGTTATGCATACTTATTGTATAAAGTCTTAGAAAACTTTATTGTTTAAAACTTTGAAAATAAAATATAAAGGAGAAAATGTCACCTGAAATCCACCCATTGATTACATTTTGGGAGATTTCTTCCTAGCTTTTTTTTTTTCTTTTAAATGCACACCAGGATCATGCCATTAATACTGTTCAAGTCCTCTTTTCCCCATTTTCTGTCCTGTACATTTCCTGGTATCATTAAAACTTCTTCAGAAACTCTATTTTTAATGCTGTATAATATTCCAAAAGCTTGTACATAATGTACATAACCCACTCCCTACTGCTGGGTCTTAGGTTGTTTCCACTTACTTGCACCTAGAAAAAGAGTTGTGGTGGACATCTTTGTGTGAGTGTGTGTTTGGCTATGAGTGACTATTTTAAGAGCGATATTAAAATTGCCAAAGTAGTCAGCTGGTTATTTGACTAAAATTGTTTGATCTGCTGATGACTTTCCACATGGGTTTACTCGGTGCTCAGTCTTGTGGAAATGAGACAACCCTTAACCCCTCTGTGTTCTCTTAGTTTTGTTTCAACAGAAGAAAATGTACCCTCCCCCCATACCTTGATATTTTCTGAAAGAAATTAAACCTAAAAAGACTAAAGCAGTAATCACAAATAAACTCCCTTTACTCTTATTTGTTTAGGCTTTCTAACCACTTTTGTTTATGGAGTTTGAAATGTACTTTGGTTGTAAATACCTGGTGTTTGTCTAAATAAGTAACGCGAGGAGCATAGGAACATACAGGTATAGTTGTGGGAAGGTAGCAGTTTTAAATGTGGATGAAGCTAAGTAATATTTTACAGACTGAAAATTTTTCAGCTATTAGGAAACTTGCTTTGGGGTTCTAATTTATTCTTTAGATTCAGATTTGCAGAAATCCACAATCCATAGAGGTTTTTTAAAATTTTTATTTAAGTTCTTGATATCACATTCAAATAAATTCCTTCTGTTGCACTTCAAATCTGATCCTCCTTACCCTGTTACGAGTGGAATCAGACTGACATCTGCTGTCACCCACTCGGTTCATAAATATATTCACTGTGTTAAACTTCGCTTCAATTTCTTTCACAGCAAAAAGAACCCAGTTTTGGGGACAGATACTTCAACTACTACTGTATTTTGATGGTTATGACTTTAGAGCTGGATGATAAAAAGAGTTGAGATGGCTGCCACTCTGCTTGATTCCTTCTCTGACCCCTCTGTGTCAGACCTCATTAGTGTTTCTTAGTGTTCTTTCCCAGTGGGTCCTCAGAAGGTCTTGGAAACTTTGAAAACACAACGCATTCAGTAGATTGACATTGGCAAGTGGGTGGAAATCCATTTGCCGTACATGCTCCATTTTTTGTTATTGTAGATAGATTCTCAGCACAGTTGTCATATTTTGAATATTCTTCCTTCAGTTGTCTTCTTATAGTTTTTTTTTTTTTTAATTTGTTGTTTATTTTTGCTCCCAAGGTTCAACATACAAATTTAGGGTCATTGCTATCAACCATTATGGGGAGAGTTTCCGGAGTTCAGCGTCTCGTCCATATCAGGTGGCTGGCTTCCCCAATCGGTTTTCCAATCGTCCAGTAACCGGACCTCACATTGCATACACAGAAGCTGTCAGTGATACTCAGATCATGCTAAAGTGGACAGTAAGTACAACATATCTCATGGGGATTTTTTCTGTTTTGGTGGTGCTAACAGTCGATTTAATATCTTAATGACATGTTACTATACACAGCAAGTTTTTGAACTTTTAATTGAGGTGCATGGATATTGCTCTAAAAGCACATATTATAACTGGGACAAGGTTAAAAAGAAGAGTGTTGTCTCCTCGGCTCTCATCCAAGTGCTCTGTACCTTAATTGCCATTTCATGATTTATTCATTTTGAGCCAAATGTACTTTTATGTCTTTGGACCTAGTGGAGTATATTGCTTTATTTTTTGTTTGGCTGTACAGTAAGCTAAATGTTAATACCTTTGAATTTCCTTGAAAACTTTTGAATTAAAAATGGCCATCAAAAATGTTTGCAAAATGAAGCTAAAAAGTTACATTACCACAAAGATAAATAAACCTTGATGTAAAAGTTCTGTTTACTCTTGTCTTTGACAAGCCTTTGCTTTTATTTTTTAGTACATTCCATCAAGTAACAATAACACTCCCATTCAAGGATTTTATATCTATTACCGGCCAACAGATAGTGACAATGACAGTGATTACAAGAGGGACGTTGTAGAAGGTAAGCCCCATCGTCAAGCTGAAATCCCAAAAAGGAGCTTCGCAGGGAAAGGGTTATCATCGTTTGCCACAGGGCTGTCGATGCAAAGAACCAGAAATGTGTTGGCTTTTATAATGGGGACTTTATTTAGGGTAAAAGCTTATAGTTCTGAGGCTGTGAAATGTCCAAATCAAAGCACCGTCAAAGATGCTTTCTCACTAAAGTCAGCTACTGGTGATCCTGGTGTCCTGCCATGAGGTAAAGATGGCGGCTGTTCTCTACCAAGGTCCCTGCCTTCTCCTTCAGAATCTGCCGTCTCACAGAGCACAGCGGTGGGCACCCAGGCATAGGGCTTGTCTCTTTCTGGGCCTCCTCTCAGTCTCCGCTGCTCTGCTTTTCCCGAGTTCAGCTGTGAGGGTCAGGCATATGGCTCATTCTTCAGCCTCAAGCTGCTCCGTGGGCCCAGCCTCTTGGGGGCTTCGTGTTTAAGCTTTGGCTGCTAGTGATCCTCAAGTCCTCTCTCACTGACAGGGTCAAAAACAGGGGCCTCCTTTTTCTGTGTCTCTCTCTGTCTCTCCATTTATATAAAGCTCCAGTAAGAGGAAGGAGATGCAACCTGAGTCACTCCTCACTGACTTAGTCCAGTAAAAAGGGCCCCACACCTACAGGAATGAATTAGTTCAAGAATATAATCTTTTTCTTGGGATTCACCAAATTCAAACTGTCATAATATTAATAAATACTATGAGAAACATCATCCCAAGGTAAGATAGAATAAAAACTGAAATTATAAAATGCAATAGCTTATGTACTTTTGCTGTTCAATTTATCCCAAAGAAGTAAAAATTTCCCAATCTAATAATATGTATATATTACCCTCTATTTTGGTTGCAGAAACAGTTACAAAAGTATGAGGAAGATAGGATTTTTTAACAGTTCCTCTGAAAAAAGTTTTTTCTTTTTTGTTTAAATGAATAGTGACACCTGAGTATAAAAACCAATTGTAACTTACAGCTATATTTTAAAAAGTCTCAGTTGAGCAGTTTCATTGAAGTCTATACCAGAAAGATCACATCTTAAGCTTGTTACCCACATTTAGAGAGTTGCTGAGAAATTGAGTGCATATAGAGAAAAACCAGCCAAGATAGTGAAGGGTGTTGAAATGCTTTCTACCGCACTTAGGATACATTCCAGAATTGTGCATGTGGCCTGAAGGCCCCACACAATCTGTCTGGCCCCTGCTTGCACCTTCAGCTATGTCTCATGACCCTCTCCCTTTCTCACTCTGTTGTCAGCTACGCTGACCTCCTTTCAGTTTCCTTGTGTGCACCAAGGTCCTGCCTCAGGACCTTTGCACATGGCTGTCTAGTGTGCTCCTTTCCCATCTCTTTATCCGGGTATACTCCTGCTTTCCTCAGCGGCATGCTTAAATGTCACTTCCTCAGGTAGAACCTCCCTGACAGCCCCCTCCCATTTATACCAGGCACCCTTTAATAATCTCTAATTGTACCCCTTATGTTGATTTAATAGAATTCATCATAGTTTTAAACATATTTGTATATGTGTGTGCTTATATAGATGTTTATAGATATAAACAGATATATAAAATTGTTTAAAGTTTGTCTCCCCCACTAAGTGTTAACCTCCTTGTGGTCAAGAGACCTTTGGTTTTCCCACTCCTATATCCCCAGCCCCTGCAGTGGTGAGGTGGTCAGCATTTATTGAATGAGTGAATGAATGTATGAATGGAGTCCAAAAAGAACAATGGAATGGCTAGGGATGTTTGTTTGTTTGTTTGTTTATTTAATTTTATTTTTACCGGGAGATCCCAGGGATCGAACCCAGGTCCCTCCATGTGGGAGACGGATGCCCAACCATTTGAGCCACATCCGCCCCCGCTAGGGATGTTTAGACTGGGAAAAAGAAGACTGAGAGAAGCTGCTTGACAGCCTGTTCTTTAGATAGTTAAGGACTATTATGTGGAAGAAGAACTAAGTCATTTGGGGGCGGGGAGGGAGTTACAAAGAAATAGGGCAAAGAAGAACTTTCTATGATAGCTGCCTAAGGCAATAGGTTCCTTCACAAAGTAACAAACTTCCTAATATTGGAAGTATTTCAGTAGAGGCTGGATGCCTATTTCTCAGTAATATCTTGAAGGGATTCTTGCTTTGTAGGAAGGATTTTCTTGCACGGTCTTTTTTCACTTCAAGAGTCTGAGTCATTGAAATGTTAAATGTCCTATTGGATTGTGTCAGGATTATCCTAGTCCAAAATTATTTTCATTTGACTTCTGGACATCAAATACCACATAAAATTTTGTTTTAAATAAGTTTTATAAAAATGATATAAATATGCTATCATCATGTTTCTTTAAATATTGCAGCATGCCTTTTAATGTTTTTCCAATAGAATTACTTTTGCCTATTGTAATGAAAAATCCTGTGGTCTGAGTTTTAATACCATACATAGGAAGTGCCCAATAAATATTTGTTGAATGAAGGAATGATTTTTTCCTCTTTTCTCAATTTGGAAAAGTTGGAAGGAAATTGGTCCCTAAAATCTGGTTTAAAGCTAAAGAATTGGGGAAATGTGGAAAGAAAATTGTTAGTGGCAAAACGAATCTATGCTCTTAGAAATCAAGGTAGTAGTCAGTCACTCTTGGGAGAGAGTAGTGCCTGGAAGGGGCATGAAGGGGACTTTTGGGCTGCTGTTTCTTGTCCTAGGTATTAGGTATAGGGATATCCAGTTAAAATTCATTCAGCTGTACAGTTACGATATGTACACTTTTATACATGCATATTAAAACTCAATTAAAATAAGGTTAAAAAAGAAATGGAAAGATAATTGTTAGTGCCTGTTCTGCTAGCTAAGTCTTCATTTTAGTTTAGCAGAGTTAGGGGAGTAGGGGCAATCAGATTTTATTTAAAATTTTTTTTATTTTGAAACGTGTTCTAAACCAATTTTAAACAAGGCAAATGTAAATAAAGTGATTGTCTCTGTCTCTTTCTCTGTTTTTCTCTCTTGCCCTCACCCTTCCTAATTCTACCCTATAGAAATACCCATGGATAAACAGTTTAAAAACTTTATTCTCCTCGAGTGAAACCTGAACTTGTACCAACTTTTGTGATGTGAATATTGAGCATGGAACTGGGAAATTATTTTAAAGAAGCTTTTGTATCTAGTAGTGTTGTCTGCAAATGGGAGTTTTGCCTTATGGTTCATGGAAAGCTTGTTTACAAATATATTATACTGAGCATTTAGATGTTTAAGTGGGCTTCACTGTGCTGTGTAATTTGCTTATTCCTTTTTTTAAAGTTTATGCATTTGAAATTCTTTTTGTGACACTTGGAAACTATTGGTCTGTTCTCCCAAACTCAGAAACAAAAGTGTTCAACCCTTGTGTGGGAAGTTTTCTTTAAAGTGAAGTTTTAGATTGCATATGGGTATTGACCCAAGATTGTTTAAGCTTTTGAACAAAATTTGAAACTCAGTTGAATTCTGAAAGAATACAGTAAGAGAAGAACAATTACATTATTTAAGTTGTTCTGTCTTCTGAATTAAGTCCCACATTTTTATAAACTATTAAGTGTTTCCAGTGTATTAGTGCTTCTGAATAAATCAAAGTACCAGTCTTCTTGATTTTTAATCTGTGCTTTGCTTTCTCTCTGTGGTAAATCCTTCCCTTTTCTAAAATATCCTTTGGGGGAAAATTGCCTTTTAACCAAAGGATATGCTGGTCTTTTGGTTTTAAACTAATAATGTACTTTGATGTCTTATTCATCAATATATTAAAAAAAAGAAATCCATCTTTCTGCTAATATTTCCAGTAATTTTAGCCTTTGGAAGAACTACTGTAACAATTGAATATTGATCTAATGAGAGATGTGTTATTTTAACTATTTTCTCTTATTGGTAACATTTCAGAAACCGAGTTTGGTAAGTATAGAGCCTAATGAGAAAAGATGTAAGGATGGAGAAAATCAAGGAGTCTTGTGGAAAATTTGGGGGTTTTAGCAATAAGACTGTTTAGAGTCCAGCCAGTATTTGAGCCAAGATTCTTTTTGCGTCCTCTTCACATTTACAGACGGGGCATAGAAGTCCTCCCTTCTTGAGCCTTTCAAAGACCTTGATTCTAAAACAAGCAGATTCTCTTCTTATAAAACCTGGGTCTCTATGAGCGAGGGGTTTTGTATTGGAGACCTGGAAAGAGGAGTTTTGCTTCCAGCTGGAGGTATTTTATTCCACGCTGAATCAGAAGAGAACCTGGTGCTACAGGTCCTGCCAGCCAAGTAGATTTGACTTTGGTGTATGTGGTTTTGTTTCCTTCTTTCTCTCCCTTTAATTAATTCTTTTTTTTTTTAAAGATTTATTTATTTACTTGATCCATTTTAAACCCCCGCTTCCCTATTTTGCTGTTTTTTTGTGTCCATTCGCTGGGCAATTTTCTGTGTCTGTTTCATCTCTTCTCATCCTCCTCCTCCAGTCTTCACCAGGATTCAATCCTGGAGACCTCCGATGTAGGAGAGAGGTGTTCTGCCATCTGCGCCACCTCGGCTCCTGGTTTTCAGAGCTTTCGGAGCATCTCGTCTTGTCTCTCTCCTTTTACGTCATCATCTTGCTCCATGGCTCCTGGGGCCTGGAGGCTCACCGGCACACAGAGCCCGGCAGCCCATGCGCCTTCTATATATATATATTTTATTTTACCGGGAGGTCCCGGGGATCAAACCCAGGTCCCTCCATATGGCAGACGGATGCCCAACCAATTGAGCCACATCCGCCCCCTTTAATTAATTCTTAAATCAGTTGGTGGCATAGTTGAGTTCTTAAACAGTGGAAAAAAATTGAAGAGATACTTTCTAAGAGGGCTTAAAAGTGCTTGAAGAGTTAATTAAATCTGGCAAAAGAGTCCCTCTTTATTAAAGTCTGTCACAGGCCCATGGAAGTAAAAATGGAGAGGGATTTATATATGCAAGTGTTCCGTTTGGGAGTGTTTCTAAATGAATGTTGGCTCTGTACCATGGATGATGACAAAGAATTACTCCATTAGAGCTACTTGTGTCATTTGGAAACCCTGACTCGAAAGAGAAGAAATAGAGCGACAGCTGAGAGTTTCCCAGGGTAGATTTTGCTTTTTGATTATTCTCAGTATCCTTCAAAAGAATTTATTCAGGCATTTGTTTATTGTCGGTTCATGTTGCATCCATGACAATGGAATTGAGAGTTTGGGTTAGGCCTTTTTTGTAAATGGTCACTTGCTTTGGGTACGACATCATTTTTTGATTTCACATATTGCTTTTTGGTTGGTAAATATTTTGAATTTGACTTGATGGGCTAAAATAGGGATGAAAGACTCACAACTAATTTTTTTTTTTTTCGTGAAATAGAGTTTATACTTAACCAACAAACATATACAGCTTTAATTTGGTTTGTCTTTTCTCTTTACCATTTTTTCCATGGTATAAATTTAATTCAGTTTATCTCTTCTCATTACCACTTTTTTCATGCCATGTAATAGAAATACTATTTATCTGCAGGGCATTGCTAAAAAATATATATTAAATATATTTTTATTGTACAGACTGTATTATAAGGTGATGGATGCGGCTCTAACCTCATTTAGAAAATCCCAAGTTGATGGTAGTGGCATTGTCATTTAAGATGTAAAGCTTAACTTTTGTTTCCCCTTTTTCTAGGTTCAAAGCAGTGGCACATGATTGGCCACTTGCAGCCAGAAACCTCCTATGATATTAAAATGCAGTGCTTCAATGAAGGCGGAGAGAGCGAGTTCAGTAATGTGATGATCTGTGAAACCAAAGGTAGGAGAGGGGTAAAAATGTATGCTTTTCCCCCAGACAAGGCTAGAATCCCAAACTCTAGATTATTCCTTTCTACTGTTGATATTCTGACTAAAGACATTTGTACTTGGGACCATTTTCTAGGTGCATACATTTAGACTGTCTCAAGAAGAAGTATAATATGTTGGCTAGTGGCACTTGTCTAAAAGTTAGTTTATATAAGCATTAACCCTGTTTAATTTCTGGGTGACTCTTAAGTCACTTCCCTTCTTTTTTTCTCTGTGTAGAGAGTAAGTATATTTGCTGACTACTTTCTGAGATTGCAATGAGAATATTAAAAAATATATAAGAATGTTAAAGTGCTGTATGTGTTTAAAGTTGTGTTTTTTTTTTTTTTAATGAAAGATATGTCTAATATTGTATGTTTCCTTGGCTGCACAAGCAAATACCATGCAATGGGTTGGTTTAAACAACTGGAATTTATTGGCTCACAGTTTTTAGGCTTGAAGAAGTTCAAAATCAGGGCATCAACAAGGCGATGCTTCTCCCAGAAGACTGTGGCATTCTGGGGCTGGCTGCCGGTCAGCCTCGGTCCTTGGCTTTTCTGTCACGTGGCAGTGCGCACGGCGGCCTCTCCTGGCATCTCCCTTCTCTTCCAGGTTCCATTGACTTTCAGCTTCTGGCTGCTCCCTCTGTGACTTTCTCTCTCTCCATCTGAATTTTATACTCCTTATGGACTCCAGTGAGAGTATTAAGACCCATCCCGATTGAGGTGGCCACACTTTAACTGAAATAACTTCATCAAAATGTCCTGCTTCCAATGGGTTCACACCCACAGAAATAGTTTAAGTTGAAGAACCTGTTTTTCTGGAGTACACAGCTCCAAATCACCACAAATACTATCTATTTAAATGTAAATTTATGACTTCCATAATGTTACTGTGAGAGTTTGAAGTTCTTTTATGAATCTCAAAAAGAAAAAATTAAGTTCTTGAACTAATCCGTTCCTGTGGGTGTGAGACCCTTTTGATTGGACTATGTCAGTGAGGTGTGACTCAAGTTGAGTCTCTGCCCTCTTGCCGGGTCTTATATAAATGGAGACACAGAGAGAGAGAGAGAGACAAAGAGAAAGGAAGCTGCCTTTTTTGATCTTGCCGTGTGAGAGAGGACTTGAGGATTGCTAGCAGCCAAATCTTAAGCATGAAGCCCGCAAGAGTCTGGGCCCATGGAGCAGCTCAAGGTTGAAGAGGCGAGCCATATGACTCGTTACCCACAGCTGAGCTGGGAGACAGTAGATTCTGGAGGTGAAGGCAGGGACCTTGGCCGAGATCTGCCGCCATCTTCACGTGGCAGGACACCAGGATCACTAGTAGCTGACTTTGTAAGACGGCATCTCTGATGGTGCTTTGATGTGGATATCACGGCCTTGAACTGTAAGCTTTTACCCTAAATAAAATTCCCATTATAAAAGTCAACCCCTGTCTGGTACTTTGCATTGGTAGCCCTTTAAAACAGAAGATGTCACACGTGGATAAAAGAAACAGCTAATATAGATATTTGCAAAGCCCTGGTATCCACAGTGTCAGTTCATTGTCACAGCAACCTTGGGCAATATGTTGTCAACCGCAAGTAGCAGAAAAATCCCCACTCACTGGGCTTCAGGGCGAGGAAATGAATTTTTCCTCCAAACAGGAAGCCCAGAAGTAGATAAGCAACCCTACTGTTGTTTAACTCAGTATTCAGTGCCATCACCGAGGACCTAGCGTTTTCCATCTGTCCCCCGCCACCTTTGGGTTCCCAGCTGAGCCCGAGACTCCCATCACTCATAGCCTTAGGTCTGGGCTTCCTTCTGGAGTTAGCACTGTCTGGCCAAAAAGGGGAGACTGTTTCCTCCTTGTGTCTCCCTCTCTTTTTTTTAAAATAGACTTCCTTTTTTAGAGCAATTTTAGGTTTACAGAAAAATTATGCAGAATGTACCAAGAGTTCCCATGTACCCTCCACTCAGAAGTTTCCCCAATTATTAACATTTTGCATTAGTGTGGTACATTTGATATAATTGATGACCCAATATTGGCACATTACTATTAACTAAAGTCCGTAGTTTACATTAGCCATAGGCTACTCCCAAACCAATCACAGGAATAGGATGACTAATCAGGGTTTACTGCAGCCATTAATGGGTTTGGGTGCACACCTAAACAAAATCAGGACTCTGCTGGCATGGAGGAAGAAGGGAAGGGCAGAACGGGCAGCCAGTAGTGTCTGCTGCAAGTGATTTTACTCTGCCTATTTAAAAATGAGGTTCAGAAAAACTGAATTCCAAAGCTAGGATTTAATTCCATTGTTCTTATTCTACATGTGTCTTTTTACCGCAAAACCTACCTATTAAATTCACATTAAAAATTATATATATATACACACGCATATACACACAGAGACACTCACACAAACCTTTAGACTTACCTTGAATTTCATTTGGTTAGCATATAT
>JAQZBX010091795.1:0-12350 GCA_029593785.1 Cabassous unicinctus
AGGGAGGGAGGGAGAATAAAGAGGGAACAAAGGAAAAAATACTGACAGACAAAACAACCCCAAGAACAAAATAAAACAAATCAAACAAGACAGATAAATAGAGCTGACTGCTTCTCCAAGTTTCTTGTTATGTGCCAGTGGAAAACCAAAGCTGCTGCTTTCAAGGCTGAAACATAGGCCAGCATCCCTTTATGTCCCAAAGTGATCCACCAGAACCAAAACTATAGAAAAAAGAAAAACACCTAACACCCAAAACAAAACAAAAATAAATAAATAAATAAAAGAGAGAGAAAAAGTGGTACACTGACCTTGAAAAATCGATGCTGGTGTCTCCAGGGTGCCCTCAGCGATCTTCCAGACTAAACAACACAAGAAAAGAAAGAAGAAATCATACCAACAAAAAAGGGCACTGGGTCTTTAACTCCTGGAATATGCTGGTTTGAAGAGAGCATCAGCTACTGCAGAGGACAATCAATATTTTTGCTGGGTCTCTTTGTTCTGTCAGACCAAGAAAACACCCACACATAGAGAAAAACAAACAACTGAAAGAAGTGCACCAACTTTTTTAGTCCAGATGGATGCTGGTAGGAGGTCAGAATCTGCTGCTGCGTGAGGGCTAAAACTGAGTCCAGTTTTCACACTGGTTCCTCAGTAATACCCCAGACTTTGACCCTCAAACATTCCTTTTAGAAATATGATGTTCTTAGTCTGTTTGTCTTGAACACTCTGACAAATTCATAATTGGAATACACTTTTCTCCGTCTACATTGAAAACAGTTTCACCAGCAGTTTTTTTCCCCTTTTTTTAATACTTCCCTGTCACTGTTAAATTTCTTGGGAAACTTTATAAAAAAAAACAGTTTTCCATATTTTGGGGTAGATTTCTGGACTTTATTCGTCTTTCTTTTCCACCTAGCTGTTTGCTAATAGCACATCTCTTTGTTACTATAAATTTACAGTAAGTATTAAAATCAATTATTCCAAATTTATATTTTGTATTCAAAATTATTGTAGTATATTACATGTTTATCCATATAAATTTTGGAATCAGCTTGTCTATATTTACAAAGAATCTTGCTGGAATTTTTATAAGACCTTTTTATATAGGCAGATCAATTTGTGGGGAATTGACATATTATTATGTTGGGCCTTCCAATCTATGAATGTACTATTTTTCTATTGACTTTGACATTCTTTGATTTCTTCCATAAATGTTTCCTATTTCAGCATATAGGTCCTCTACACATTTTGTTAGATTGATAAATAATTTTTATTTCGAATTTCACATTGTACAAATCTACCATATAGAAAGTGATATTGATATGTTGACCTTGTGTCTTGCTTTTTTCCTAAACTCATTATTTCTATGAATTATTTTATTTTATTTTATTTTTGCTTTTTTTCCAATTCCATTGTAGTTTCAACATTGACATTCATGTTGTATTAAAAGAGGGAAATGTTGTATTTACTGTTTTACAATCTAGATGTATTCTATTTCTATTGATTTTTTTTTAAGCATTGAGCATTTGCTGTATTGAAATCTTTAGTTCTAAGCAGTACAGATTTACAGAGCATAATTTTAACACTAGTTGCAGGTATATTAAGTATGGTATTTTTCATGGAGTAGAGGAAAATGGGCATTTTTGTCTTCAGATTTACTACTGACAGCTTATACTGAACAGTTCTGCTAAGCATTGATATTAGAAAGAAAAGCAGAAATCAAAGTGTTTATTGTTCTTTTCTGCCATTTGGTAGCATTTTACACACAGGCTTCAATATTCAGAATGCCCTGGATTCAGTAGAAAAACCTTTAAATGAAGTTTGTACTACAGAAACTTCTCGGCAGTAAAAATTTAGACTATAAAAAAATACATGCAAAACATACTTTTCTGAAAACACATAACTTTGAACAAAGCACCAAACTACACAAATGCAGAATGAAAACAGCATTTCAACTCCACCAAAAGTAGTCATCATAAAAGGTGTAAAGTCACATAACTTCACTAGGCACTGTTCACTTTTTAAACAGGAGATAGTAAAACTTATTGTCCACAAACAATATCCCAACTCTATGGCAGGTTTCAGAAAGTCTTCAACTTTCTGCTTTAATAGCGGTGAGGTGAATATGACCAAGATCTGGAAGGTGATCTGTATCCTCCACAGCTGTAGTATGGAGAAGTTGATTGCTTCTGTATATCTGATCCTTGTCTTGAGCAGCTCTCCATCCTCCACCACCTCCACCTCCTCTGTATGAACTGCTATAGTAGTCACGATCATCATAGTCTCTATTATATCCTCTGTCATAGTAATCCCGACGGCGTGAGCGGCCGTAGGTAGGTCTCCACATGTAAATTCCTGGTGTTGGGATATGTGGTCTTTTAGCAATAGAGAAATCAACTCTGATCCTACGACCATCAAGCTCCATTCCATTGGCACTCTCTTTAGCTTCCTTGGCATCATCTACAATTTCAAAATATACAAAGGCACATCCTCTTGAACGTCTAGAATGCTGGTCATATACAATAGACACATCAGCAATGGAGGCATATTTAGAGAACACTTCTCTTAAATCTTTTTCTGTGGTGTAGAAGCTCAACTCAAAAATTCCAAGACAACCGTTGGGATCAAGATTTGCCCGATTTCCAACATGACATCTACAAGTAGACATGGGAGAACGTCTGTGGCTATGCCGTCTGCGATGATCTCGAATATATAAGACCTGCTACAGATCGTCTATGAGAGCCAGACAGAGACCGTAACCTTGTGTAATACCTTTGAGAACTTCTGGATCTAGACCTAAATTCAGATCTGGACCTGGATTTTGATCTGGAATGCCTGGAATCTCCCTTGGAGCTAGACCTTGCAGGGGTGTGCCTTGCAGATTTCCCAGATTCATGAGCACTTCCACTTCTGAAAGCAGAACGGGATTCCAGCTCGCAGTAGTTCTGCTCATCGCTGTTGCTCATGACTTCCAGCTGCTGTTGTCCTTCCATATGCTTAGTCGAAGCTCCCAATCTCGGGTACCTTCTTTATCCAGTCTGCACCGCAGCCTCTCAGAACACACTAGTTTCTGAGCCGCTTGGAGGTGAAGCACTCTACACCACGTCTGCACAGGCTCTCTGCTTCTATTGACTTTTTATAAAGACTTGGACTTCCTTGGGTTGAAGAAGTTCCCTTCTATCGTTACTTTGCTAAGGGATTTTATCTTGAATGTTGAAATGTAGCAAATGCATCATTATATCAATTTATAAGGTGATGTCATTGTTTTGGCATAGAATGAAATATGTTAAAATATGTTGGATTGACAAGTATAGTCCTAATTATAGGTTCAAATAAAAGGGATGGAATTGCCATGTGTAGTTAAAATATAAATGAGTCTAATTCTGTTTTATTGGGGAACATATATTCCTAAGTAGGAGCCACTGAAAGGGTGCTGAATTGCTGAGTTAACTGCACTGCCTATAATGTCGTTTATAAATCTCTAGGATATATAAACCTCAGGAGCCCCACTGTTTGAGGCATCATTCACTGTGGCAGTCAATGGTATAATGCAAAGACAGTCATAAGCATAAACTCTTGGGTTGAACTCCTGGCTCACTTTGAAAACTCTTAACCATAAAAACTTATTTATATTTAATATTTTCCATGTTTCATCAAGGTATTTTTTGAGATTCACCACTAGTCAGTTCTTGGTAATTATCTCTCAGTGGTAGGGAGGTTCATCCCAGAGAGTCATGTCCAATGCCTGGGGTATTATAGTGCATCTATTTGCTATGTTTGACTTAGAGAGAGGCCACAGTTGAGCAAAAAGGAAGTTTTCAGGAGGTAACTCTTAGTCAATATATAATACTAGGCTAAGTATCAATCTCACAGGAAAAGGTTCATAAGTACAATCATCAATATCAAGGGCCTGGCCTAATGGTTTGTTATCTTTCACTAGGCAAAGCCCATGTACTCAGGGAATGTTTTCCACTCTATTAGAGAATGGAGCAAGACTTCCCAGGATGGGAATTCAATATTATTTCACTTATTGTGTGGGTCTCCACCCACCAAGAAAACACCCCATGACCACTTGAATATATTCATAAGCCATAGAGGAATGCTCCAGATGTCCCTCTTACCACACATACTCCCATAAGCAACACCCTACACCAGGGATACTCCCCTGCCACAGTTGTGACCATTCTGTGATCCATAACATCCTTAAAAGCAAAGCAAAAATAAATAAATAAATAAACAAATAAAACTAATAAAAATATAATAATAAAGCAACAAATAAAATACAAAAATGAAAATTAAAAAAAAGATAAAATATTTTTTTCATTTTGTCTTTCATCATTTTAAGAGCTGTTACCTTTTGTTTACAGTGCTAATTTCTTCTGTATGTTCCCCCAATGTCTTTTTTTTTTTTTCATATTATCTTCATATATGCTTTACATTACAGAAAAGCCACATGGAAAATATATGGGATTCCAATATACCCACCACCTCCTCCTCTCCCATTCTCCCATATTAATAATATGTTATATGTGAATGCTACATTTGTTACAATTGATGTATAAATGTTGAAGCATTGCTGCTAACCATGTTCAGTGGTTTACATTATGGTTTACATTTTGCATTATACACTTTTATAGGTTTGGACAAAGCTTAAAATGGCCTTTATCATCATTACAAGATCATGCAGAACAATTCCAATACCCTAAATATGCCCTATGTTCCATCTATTCTATTTTACCTTTCCCATCACTTCAGGACCTGTAATAACTACTAAATCTTTGGTTTGTTCATATACCAGTTGTGCCCTGAATCTTAGCAGAGTTGCAAAGCTTAATATCCAGTTCCTTGGACTTGCCCAGGACAATAACCCAAACGATTATGAAGGACAATGCCCATTCCAAAAAACAGAATATCTACAACTGCAAGCAAGACAGTTCCATCTGTCTTCCCCATGAACTAATCCCCCACTCAATCAGAAACACAGTGGGCATCACCATCCCCAAATTCTCAAGATTAAGAAATGAACAAATGTAAGTGGTGAATGCAATTATGGACTAAAGAAGAATTATTACTCTAGCAGTGGAAGAACTTGTATCATTGATAGAAAAGCAGTGCTCACTTGAGTTTCTGAAGGGAGGGAGAGGGAAGAACAGTCTTAACAGGGAAACAATTTTGGAAAAATTGGAATTTTCCTGCATGATATTGCAATGACAGCTATAGGCTATTATACATTTTGTAAAAACCTATAAAATTGGGAGGCACAAAGTGTAATATATAATGTAAACTATATTCCATGGTTAGTAACTATGCTTCAATATGTGTTCATCAATTGTAACAAATGTACACACTAATAAAATATGTTAATATGGGAAAATGGTGGCAGATAGGGAAGGGGTACATAGGAATTGGTTATATTTATTTTTATTTTTTAAAAGGTTTAAGTTACAGAAATATCACTAGAAACCATAGCCTATGGTGAGTAGCAATGTTTTAATATGTGTTCATTAATTGTAAGAAATGAACAGCACTAATGAAAGATGATTTTAATGGGGGAGATTTTGGGAGGCGAAGTTGTAGCATATATGGAAATCCCCTATATTTTTTAAATTTTAATCAGTTTTTTGATACATATTAATAAAGCATACTATCTATCCAATATGTAAAATCAATGGCATTTGGTATAATCACATAGTTGTGCATTCTCATTATTCCAATATTAATAGTAATAGTAAGTAAAAAATAGACAACTGTACCTGTTATTGTTCACCTCTCAATATCTTTAAGCTACCCCTGAAATGCATAGCTGCTAATTCATTTTTGTCTCTCTAATTTTTTTGTACATTCATAGTCTTCCTTTCTTAAGTATTTTTTTTCAATTTTATTGATAAACATTAATAAAGCATAAAAGCATCCAAAAAGTACAATCAATGGTATTTGGTGTAATCACATGTTTGTGCATTCATCCCAGAGCACATTCATTATTCCAATGATAATAATAAAAAACAAACAAAAAAAAGTCATCACTCTCCCTTTCTCTTTGCCTCACTTTATTTACATAGCTGCTATCTTTTCACTTCTCTCTAGTATATTTGTATTTATATTTTGTAAAAACAGTCTTATGTTTGCAATATCACCCATATTTATGTTTTAGATGAGGTTTTACTATCTTAAATGATTCCATAGTAAATTTTTAGGTTTTCTTCTAGTAATATACATGACCTTAGACTTTCATTTTCCAACCACTGTCCTACCTATACAAAAGCACTGCTATTTACAAATACCATGCTATGCTTTACCCATTTCTTTTCATTTACAAAGATTTACAAACAATCTTTTTAACAATTCTGCACAGATTAAGCCTCAACTTTCCATTCATTATCTTCCTTCTAATTTCTGGTGATCCATGTTCTAATTATTTACTCCATGAGTTTTCACAGAATATTTAGTTCATAATAGTGAAATTATACAGTATTTGTCCTTTTATGTCTGGCTTATTTCACTCAACATAATGTCCTCCAGGTTTATCCATGTTGTCATATGCTTCAAGACTTCATTTCTTCTTACTACTGCATAATAGTCCATTATGTGTATACATCACAATAAGTTCATCCATTCATCAGTTGATGGACACCTGGGTTGTTAACAACTTTTGGCAATCATGAATAATGCCACTATGAACATCAGTGTGCAGTTGTCCATTTGTGTTTCTGCTCTCAGTTCTTCTGGGTATATACCTAGTAATGGTATTGCTGGGTCACATGGCAAGTCTATATTTAACTTCCTAAGGAATTGCTAAACAGTCCTCCACAGTGCTGATATCATTCTACTTTCCCACCAACAGTGAATAAGTGTTCCTATTCTTAAACATCCTCTCCAACATTTACCATTTTATGACTTTTTAATAGCAGCCAGTCAAATAGTTGTGAAATGATATCTCATTGTTTTGACTTGCATTTCCCTAATCACTAGTAAATTTGAACATTTTTTCATGAGTTTCATTGCCATTTGTACTTCTTCTTTGGCCAATTGTCTTTCCAAGTCTTTTGCCCATTTTTTGATTTTTAATTTTGTCTTTTTATTGGTGAGTTGTATGCTCTCTTTGTATATCCTAGATACTAAAACCGTCTTAGATATGTGATTGCCAAACATTTTTTCCCTTTGATTTGGTTGCCTATTCACTATTTCAACAAAGTCCTTTGAGGTGCAAAACCATTGAATTTTGAGGAGATCCCATTTATCTACTTTTTAAAAAATTTTTTACTCATGCTTTAGATGTAAAGTTTAAGAAATTACTGCATATCATATCTGGAAGATATTTTCCTAAATTTCCTTCCAGGGGTTTTATGATTTTTGCTTTTATATTTAGATCCTTGATCCATTTTAAGTTAACTTTTGTATATGGTGTGAGATAGCAGTCTTTTTCCTTTCTTTTGGAGATAAATATACAGTTTTTCCAGGGCCATTTGTTTTATAAACTCTTCTGGCCCAGTCTTGTCAAAAAAACACTTAACTGTAGATGTAAGGATCTATTTCTACATTATTGATTTGGTTCCATTGGTTAATATATCTGTCTTTATACCAGTACCATGCTGTTTTTACCACTGAAGTTAGATAATATGTTTTAATGTCTGGAAGTGTTAGTACTTCAACTTTGTTCTTGTTTTTTAAGAACTTTATTGATTATTCAGGGACACTTACCCTTCCAAATATATTTGTAAATTGGTTTTTCCAATTCTGCAAAAAAAATCTGTTGGGATATTTATTTGAATTTCGTTGAATCTGTAAATCAATTTGGCTTGAATTGCCATTTTAATGGTATTTAGTCTTCCAATCCATGAACAAGGAAAACCCTTCCATATATTTAAGTCCTCTTCAGTTCCCTTTAGCAATGCTTTGTAGTTTTCTGAATACATGTTCTTTATTTCCTTGGTTAAGTTTATTCCTAAATATTTGATTGCTTTAGTGGCTATCGTAAATGGATATTTTTTCTGCTTTCCTCCTCAGATTGCTCAACACTAGCATAAAGAAATGCTCGTGAATTTTGCACATTAATCTTGCATCCTGCCATTTTGATGAACTCATCTCTAAGTTCTAGTAGATTTGTTGTGGATTTTTTCAGGAGATTCTAGATAGAGGATCACATCATCAGTGAATAGTGAAAATTTTGCTTCTTTTCTTTTTTGGCAGCCTTTTATTTCTTTACCTAAACTAATTGCTCTAGAAAGGACCTCTCCTACATTATTGAATAACAATGGTTATAGTATGCATCTTTGAATTGCTCCTGTTCTCAGCAGGAAAACTTTCAGCCTTTCACCATTGAGTACTATGCTAGCTATAGGCTTTTCATATACACACTTTACTATATTGAGAAAGTTTCCTTCTATTCCTATCTTTTGTAATGTTTTTATCAACAAAGGGTGCTGTATTTTGTCAAATGCCTTTTCTGTCTCAATCGAGATGTGGTTTATTGCAATAATTGATTTTCTTGTGTTAAGCCTCACTTGCATAACTGGGATAAAATTCACTTGAAAGTCTTGTATAATTCTTTTAATGTGCTTTTGGGTTCTCTTTGCAATATTTTTTT
This sequence comes from Cabassous unicinctus, assembly GCA_029593785.1. Taxonomy (NCBI): domain Eukaryota; kingdom Metazoa; phylum Chordata; class Mammalia; order Cingulata; family Chlamyphoridae; genus Cabassous; species Cabassous unicinctus. The sequence continues at coordinate 8,585 of JAQZBX010091795.1, forward strand.
GAGGATTTTTGCATATATATTCATTAGATATATTGGCCTGTAATTTTCTTTTTTCATATTATCTTCATGTGGTTTTGGTATTTGGGTGGTATTGCCTTCATAGAATGAGTTTGGTAGCTCTATTTCCTTTTCAAGTTTTTGGAAGAGCTGGAGAAAGATTGCTATTAGGTCATCTTTGGGTCATCTCTTCACTTGTGATTAGTTTGTTGAGATTTTCTATTTATTTCTGGGGTCAGTGGAGGAAGTTTGAGCATTTCTAAAAATTTGTCCACTTTGTCTATATTTTCTAGCTTTTTGGTGTTCAGTTGTTCATAGTATCCTCTTACCTCTCTTATTTCTGTGGGGTCAGGGGTAATGTCCTCCCTCTCATTTCTGGTTTTACCTGTGTTTTTTTTCTCTTTTTACTTTGACTGTATAGCTAAGTCTTCACTGATTTTGTTGATCTTCTCAAAGAAACGGTTTTTGGTTTTGCTGATTCTTTCTATTGCCTTTTGTTCTCAATTTCATTTATTTCTGTTCTGATCTCTACTATTTATTTCCTTTGATTTGGTTTAAGATTAGTTTGTTGTTCTTTTTCTGGTTTTTCCGGGTGTGCAGGTCTTCATTTTAACTTTTTCTTTTTTAGTGTAAGTGGTGATGGCTATAAATTTCCCTCTCAGCACTGCCTTTGCAGTGTCACATAGGTTTTGATATATTGTGTTCTCATTTTCATTCATTTCAAGGTACTTGCTGAATTTTCTTGCAATTTTGTCTTTGACCCACTGATTATTTAAGAGTATGTTGTTTAATGTCCATATATATATGAATTGTCCCTTTTTCCATCCATTATTGATTTCCAGCTTCATTCCATTATGATCAGAGAACGTGTCCTGTATAATTGAAATCATTTTAATTTTATTTTATGAAATCATTTTTAGTCTTGTGACTAAACATTGGTTTATTTTGGGGAAGTCTCCATGAGCACTTGTAAAGAATGTATATCCTGCTGTTTTAGGATGCAATGCTCTATAGATGTCTGCAAGGTCTAGTTCACTTATTAAATTATTCAAGCACTTTTTTCCTTTATCCTCTTTCCAGATGTTCTCTTCAACACTGAGTGTGGTGTATTGAAGTCTCCAATTAGAATTGCAGAGACATCTATATGTTCCTTCAACTTTGCCTAAGTGTGCCTCATGTATCTTGAGGCACTGAGGCTAAGTACGTAAATATTTAGTATAGTTATTTCTTCTTTTTGAATTGACTGTGTTATTAATATATAATGACCTTCTTCAATGCTCATAACAGTTTTGCATTTAAAATCTATTTTGTCTGATACTCATTTTGCTACATTTAATGACACATAAAATGGCCTATATCAATTTTTGCAAGATTATGCAGAACAATTCCAATGCCCTAAAATTGTCATATGTTTTATATAGCCTATTCTTCCCTTCTTCTTCCTTCGGCACATATGGAAACCACTAAGATTCAATTTTTGAAGAATAAATTTCATAGTTACCTGTAATAATATTGAGGGCTTGACATATTGGTCTGTTTTCTTTTATTAGGCACTGTCTGTATTCTCAAAAGATTCTTGCCTCTCTAATTGAGAATACCGCAGGACTCCCCAGCATAGAATTTTAGTATGTTTTGTTTATTGTGTGGGTCTCCACACACTGAGCTAACACAGTATAATAAGATGAACAATTTCATATTCCATAGATGAATCCCCAGGTGCACTCCTTCCCTGCATTTCCCCCAAACCCTGACACCTACAACAATAACCATTCCCAGTCAAGTTACCAAAAGAAAATTCTCAACATTGTATTTTTAGTCACAGACCTGCAAATACAAAGAGTTCACCTGCTCCTTCCTCCAACTGAAATGGGTTGTTTGTCTTTTTGTTTTTGAGATATAGGATTTCTTTATATATGCTAGATATTAGGACTTTATTGGATAGATGGTTACCAAACATTTTCTCCAATTGAATAGGCTGCCTTTTCAATTACTTGGCAAATTCCTTTGAAGCCAATAGTTTTTAATTTTGAGGATGTCCCATTTATTTATTTTCTCTTTTGTTGCTCACTCTTTAACTGTAAAGTTTAATAAACTATTTCCTACTATAAGATCTCCTAGATGCTTCCATACATTACCTTCTAGGAGCTTTATGGTCTTAGCTTTTATATTTATATCTTTCTTCCATCTTGAGGTAATTTTTTGTACATAACATTAGAGGGAGATCCTTTATCATTCTTTTGGATGTGGACATCCATTTCTCCAAGAACCATTTGTTGAAGAGGCCATTCTGCCCCATTTGAGTGGGCTTTGTGGCCTTGATGAATATCAGTTGACCATATATGTGAGGATCTATATCAGAACTCTCAATTCTGTTCCATTGGTCAGTATTTCTGTCCTTGTGCCAATACAATGCAGTTTTGACCTCTGTAGCTTTGTATTATGTTTTAATATCAAGTAGTATCATTCCTCATTTTTGCTTTTATTATTCAATTAATTTTTGGCCATTTGGGGCCCATTGCCCTTCCAAATAAGTTTCATAATTATATTTTCCAAGTAAGTAAAAAGTGCTGTTGCAATAATTCTTGGGATTTTTTTGAATCTGTAAGTCAATTGGGTAGGACAGACAACTTAACAAAGTTTAATCTTCCAATCTGTGAACAATTTGTTTAGGTCTTCTTTGATTTATTCTAACAATATTGTGTAATTTTCTGCATGCAAGTCTTTAGGTCTTTAGTTAAGTTTATTCCTAGGTGTATTAGTCAGGCAAAGGGGTCCTGAGGCAAAGTACCAGAGGTCTGTTGGCTTCTATAAAATGTGATTATTTAGGGTAGAAGCTTACAGTTACCAGGCCCTAAAGAGTCCAACTCAAGGTACCATAAGTAGAACTTCCTCACCCAAGTCTGTTGACACCTGTTGACACAAGATGGCAGGCAATGTCTGCAAGGGTTCAGCCTTCCTCTTTCCTCTTAAGGCTCTATGGTCCCAGCTTCTTCTGATCTCAGCTGAAGGCTGGCATAAGGCTCATCTCTCTACCTTGGTGTCATTACTTTCTGGGCTCAGCTGCTCTGTTCTCTTCACAAGGTCACCTGTAGATTATCAGGCTCATCTCTCTTCCTGGGGACGTGTCTATGGAGCACTCTCTCTTCCTGTATATATGTTTCTGTGTTCTCCTTCTCCATGTGTTTACTCCCATTTGAGAGACTGTTTTATCTTGACCAAGGGGGTGGGGACTCAACCCTGCATGCCCCAATAATGTGGTCAATAAAAGCCCTAATCTTGATTTAATAAAGTAAAAGTGAACCCTCAGAATCTAATATAATTTAATATGCCCTGAGGAACAGAAGAGTTTACAAACACAATCCAAAATCTATTTTTGGAATTCATAAACAATAGCAAACTACTACACTATGTATTGGATATTTTAGTTGCAATATTAAATGGAATTTTATTATTGATTTCCTCCCTGGATTGATCATTATTGGTGTACAGAAATGTTAATGATTTTTGAATGGTGATCATATATCCTGCCATTTTAATGAACTCAGTTATCAGCTCTAGAAGTTTTGTTGTAGAGTTATCAGGGCTTTCCATGTATAGGATCATATCATTTGTGCATTCTGAAATTTTTACTTCTTTTCCAATTTGTATGCTTTTATATCTTTCTCTTGTCTAAGTGCTTGAACAAGTACTTCTAACACAATGTTTTATAAGAGTGGTGAGTTTGGGCATTCTTGTCCACTTGTTCCAGATGTTAACAGGAAAGATTTTA
>JAQZBX010091796.1:0-12348 GCA_029593785.1 Cabassous unicinctus
ACATATCAGCGCACAGCTTTTACCTAAGGCTAAGCCTAAGCAGTGGCTCCTTCACTTTACAGAAGTAAATAAGATTGGTGTTTTATTTGATGCTATGCCTGTGTTTTCACTTAAATTCATGTTTAAATCACTGGCTTCAACTAAAAGGCTGTGAATGCAGCAGTTAATTCAACTTTGAAAGTTAAGTTAGATACTTATTTGTTTGGTGGCTCTGTGCTTGCTTTCACTCTTTATCAATGTAAAATCACTGCTTTTACCTAAGGCTATGCCAAACACTGCTTTCTTCAGTTTTCAAAACTAAGCAATATACTCCTTACATTGGCAGCTTTTCACTGGTTATCACTTTCAATGAATGACCAACCACTATTTTACTCAGCCAAAGCTGCCGTTTCATCAATTTTGAAACATAAGTAAGATTCTTCTTTCATACACTGTTAAGCATGTGTTTTCAAATACAATCAACTTGAAAAAACACTACTTTTCCTTAATGATGGTTGAATACAAGGAGATCTTTGCTTCCAGAAAACCAAAAAGAAAACTATTTCATAGGCTGATTCTCATGTGTATTCACTTAAAATCTATTTCAAGGAACTGGTTTCAACTATTTGTGAAGGCAGTAGTTACTTAAAGTTTGAAAGGTAACTAAGATTCTTGTTTTATTTTGCTGCTATACACTTGCTTTCACTCACATGTCAATATATGGATTTTACCTAATTCTAAGCCAATGCAGTGGTTTTATCACTTTACACTCGTAAATAAGATTTGTCTTCTATTTGCTGCTATGCCTGTGTTTTCACTTAAATTCCTCTTCAAAACACTGGTCTCCTGTAACAGGCTGTGAATGCAGTAGTTAATTCAACTTTGAAAATTAAGTAGGATCCTTTTTTGTTTGGCTGCTCTGCACTTGCTTTCACTCATTATCAATGGAAAAACACTGCTATTACATAATACTATCTCAAAACACTGGTTTCTTCAGTTTTCAAAACTATGCAAAATCCTCATTACATTGGCAGCTAAGCCCTTGTTTTCACTTACAATGAATGTCAAAACACTGCTTTTGCTAGGACAAAGCTGAAGGTTCCTCACTTTGGAAAACTAAGTAAGATTCTTGTCTCTTACAGTTCTATACATGTGTTTTCAATTACAATCAACTTGAAAACACTGCTTTTCCTTAACTTTGCCTAAATACAGTGAGTTCTTTGCCTCAGAAATCCAAAAAGGAAACATGTTTCATTGGCTGATTTGCATGTGTATTCATTTACATTAAAAACCAATACACTGGTTTCAACTAACTCTCTGTGAATGCAGCATTTACTTCAAGTTTGCAAGATAAGTAAGATTCTAGTTTGTTTGGCTGCTATGCCCTTGCTTTCACTAAGAAACCAAAACACGGATTTTACCTATTACTAAGCCAATCCAGTGGTTTCTTCACTTTACAATCCTAAATAAGATTTGTCTTTTATTTGCTGTTTCTACCTGTGTTTTCACTTAAATTCTTCCTCAAAACAATTTTTTCCATAACAGGCTGTGAATGCAGCAGTTAATTCAAATTGGAAAGTTAAGTAAGATACTTGTTTCACTGCTGTCCACTTGCTTTCACTCATTTTCATTGTAAAGCACTGTTTTTACCCAATAGTATGCCAAAACACTGGTTTCTTCAGTTTCCAAAACTAAGAAATATACTCATTACATTGGCAGCTATGCACTTATTTTCACTTACAATGAATGTCAAAACACTGCTTTTACTATGCCAAAGCTGCCAGTTCTTCACTTTGGAAATCTAAGTAAGATTCATGTTTCTTACAATGCAATACATTTGTTTTCAAATGCAACCAACTTGAAAACATTACATTTCCCTAAGTTTCGCTGAATGCATTGAGTTCTTTGCTTTAGAAAACCAAAAAGAGAACTTGTTTCATTGGTTTATTTGCATTTGTATTCTTTTACAATCAACCTCAAGACACTGGTTTCACCTCTCTGTGAATGCAGTAGTTACTTCAAGTTTGAAAGGTATGTAAGATTCCTGTTTGTTTGGATGCTATGTCCTTGCTTTCACACACATGTCAACACACAGGTTTTACCTAAGGCTAACCAAGGCAGTGGTTGCTTCACTTTACAAAACTAAAGGAAAATTGCATATTATTTGATGCTATGCCTGTGTTTTCATTTAAATTCATGCTCAAAACACTGGTTTCACTTAGCAGGCTGTGAATGCAGCAGTTAATTCTACTTTGAAAGTTAAGTAAGATACTTGGTGTTTGGATGGTATGCACTTCCTTTCACTTATTATTAATGTAGAAATACTGGTTTTACAAAATACTATGTCAAAACACTTGTTTCTTTAGTTTTCAAAATTCAGCAATCTGCTCATTACATTGACAGCTATGCCCTTGTTTTCATTACAATGAATGTCAAACTTTGCTTTTACTATGCCAAAGCTGCCAGTTCCTCATTTTGGAAATTTAAGTAAGATTTTTGATTCTTAAAATGCTATACATGTGTTTTCAATTGCAATCAAATTGAAAACACTGCTTTTACATAATGGTGGCTGAATGCAGTGAGTTCTTTGTTTCAGAAAACTAAAAAGGAAACTTGCTATTTGTTTTGCATGTGTATTCATTTACAATCAACTTCAAGACCCTGGTTTCACGTAACTCTCTGTGAATGCGGTAGCTACTTTAAGTTTGAAAGGTATATAAGATTCTTGTATATTTGGCTGCTATTCCGTTGCTTTCACTCCCATGTCAACAAACAGCTTTTACCTACGGCTATGGAAATGCAGTGGTTTCTTCACATTACAAAACTAAATAATATTTGTGTTTCATTTGATGCTATGCCTGTGTGTTCATTTAAATTCATGTTCAAAACAGTGGTTTCACATAACAGGCTGTGAATGCAGCAGTTAATTCAACTTTGAAAGTTAAGTAAGATACTTATTTCTTTGGGTGCTTTGTGCTTCCTTTCATTCATTATCAATGTAAAAACACTGCTTTTCCTAATGCTATGCCAAAACACTGGTTTCTTCAATGTTCAAATCTAAGCAATATTCTCCTTACATTGGCAGCTAATCACTTGTTATCACTTACAATGAATGACCAATGACAGCTTTTACTCTGACAAAAGTGCCTGTTCCTCACTTTCGAAATCTCAGTAAGATTCTTGTTTCTTACAAAGCTATACATATGTTTTCAATTACAATCATCTTGAAAATATTGCTTTTCGTGAATGCTGCTTGAATGCAGTGAGTTCTTTGCTCAGAAAACTAAAAATGAAACTTGTTTCATTGGCTGATTTGCATGTGTATTCACATAAAATCAATTTCAAGGCACTGGTTTCACCTAACTCTCTGAGAATACAGTAGTTACTTCAAGTTTGAAAGGTTAGTAAAATTCTTGTTTGTTTGGATGCTATGTCCTTGCTTACTCTCACATGGGAACACATGGATTTTACCTAATGCTAAGCCAATGCAGTGGTTTCTTCACTTTACAATCCTAAATAAGATTTTTCATTTATTTGCTCCTATGCTTGTGTTTTCACTTAAATTCATCTCCAAAACATTGGTTTCCCATAACAGGCTGTGAATGAACCAGTTAATTCAACCTTGAAAGTTCAGTAAGATACTTGTTTTTTGGCTTCTCTATGCTTGCTTTCACTCATTATCAATGTGAAAAAAGTACTTTTACCTAATACTATGCCAAAATTCTGGTTTCTTCTGTTTTCATAACTAAGAAATATACTCATTACATTGGCAGCTTTGCTCTTGTTTTCAATTCCAATGATTGTCAAAACACTGCTTTTACTATACCAAAGCTGCATATTTTCACTTTTGAAATCTAAGTAAAATTCTTGTTTCTTACATTGCTCTGCACGTGTTTTTTACCTACAAGCAACTTGGAAACACCACTTTTCCATTTTGCTGGCTTAATGCAGTGAGTTCTTTGGTTTAGAACACCAAAAAAGAAACTTATTTCATTGGCAGCTTTGCATGTGTATTCACTTGCATTCATCTCCAAGACACTGGTTTCAAATAACTCTCTGTGAATGTAGTGGTTACTTCAAGTTTGAAAGGCAAGTAAAATTCTTGTTTGTTTGGCTGTTATGCAGTTGCTTTCACTCACATATCAACACACAGTTTTTACCTAATGCTAAGCCAAGGCAATGGTTTCTTCACTTTAGAAACCTAAATAAGATTTGTGTTTTACTGGATGCTATGCATTTGTCTTCAATTAAAATCATCTTCAAATACTGGTTTTACCTAAAATGCACTGAATGCAGGAGTTAATTCAACATTGAAAGTTATGGAAGATACTTGTGTGTTTGGCTGCTTTCCGCATGCTTTCTCTCATTACCAATGCAAAAACATTGATTTTCTCTAATGTTATGCCAAAACATTGGTTTCTTCACTTTTCAAAACTAAGCAGCATACTCATTACACTGGCAGTAATGCCCTTGTTTTCACTTATATTGAATGTCAAAATACTGCTTTTAGTATGCCAAAGCTGCAGTTTCTTCACTTTTGAATCTAAGTTAGATTCTTGTTTCTTACACTGTTATGCACATACTTTCACTTACAATAATCTTGAAAACACTGCTTTTCCCTAACACTGGCTGAATGCAGTGAGTTTTTGGTTTAGAAAACAAAAAAAGAAATTTGCTTCATTGGCTACTTTTCTTGTGCATTCCCTTACAATCAACTTCCAAAAACTGGTTTCACCTAACTGTCTGTGAGTGGTGTAGTTACTTCAAGAATGAAAGGTAGGTAAGATATTTGTCTGTTTGGCTGGTATGCACTTGCTTTCACTCACAAGTCAACACAAGGTATTTACCTAATGCTAAGCAAATGCAAGTGCTTCTTCACTTTAGAAACCTAAGAATGAGTTGTGTTTTACTGGCTGCTATGCCTTTGTTTTCACTTAAAATCATTTTCCAAACACTTGTTTTACCTTACATGCTGTGAATGCAGGAGTTAATTCAACTTTGAAGGTTAAGTGAGATATTTGTTTGGCTGCTATGTGCTTGACTTCACTCATTATCAATGGAAAAACACTGCTTTTACCTAATAATATGCCAGAGCACAAGTTTCTTCAGTTTTCAAAACTAAACAATATACTCATTACATTTTCAGCTCTGCACTTGTTTTCACATAAATGAAGGTCAAAACACTGCTTTTAATATGCCAATGCTCCATTTTCTTCACTTTTGAATTCTAAGTAACATTCTTGTTTCTTATACTGCTTTGCAGGAATTTTCACTTGCAATCTACTTGAAAACACTCCTTTTCCCTAATGCTGGGTGAATGCAGTGAGTACTTTGGTTTGAAAACCAAAAAAGTAACTTGTTTCATTGGCTGCTTTGCATGTGTATTCACTTACAATTAACTTCAACTCACTGGTTTCATCTAACACTCTGTGAATACAGTAGATACTTCAAGTTTGAAAGGTAAGTATGATTTTTATCTGTTTGGGTACTATGCACTTGCTTTCACTCACATGTCAACACATGGCTTTTACATAATACTAAGCCAATGCAGTGGTTTATTCACATTACAAAGCTAAATAAGTTTTGTGTTTTATTTGCTGCTATGCATGTGTTTTCACTTAAAGTCCTCTTCAAAACGCAGGTTTACCTAACATGCTGTGAATGCAGGAGTTAATTCAACTTTGAAAGTTAAGTAGGATACTTGTTTATTTGGTGGCTATGTGCTTGCTTTCACTCATTATCAATGACAAAACACTTCTTTTACCTAATGCTATGCTTAACCACTCGTTTTCTATTTTCCTGTACTGCTAAAATAAAATACCTGTTAACTAAAGTAATCATGGTAATTGTATGGTGTAAGAAATTTGCTTTGAGTCAGTTCTCAAGATCATTTTAGTAACTTATATATGTAAAGTGTATAGAATATATTTTTATTTTTAAAGAAAAAGACATTAATTTTATCCTAGAATGAAATGACTGTTTATAAAGAAAAGTTAAAATATAAAACAAAACCTGAATGAATACAGTAAGTGCAGAAGGTTCATGAAAAAGAAATTTTTGTGGTGAGTAAAATTTATTAGGTCTATCTATGAAGTTTTAAATGCTGTAATATCAAATATTATACTGATTCAAAGTTAAAATTTTGTTCTTTCTCTGTTAAAATAACAAAATTCTCCAAACCAGTGGTCTGTTTCAGCAAAAGATTACAATAAGTCTTTCTCCTAACTAATCAGTATACAAAAGAAAATATATCTTTTATCAGAATAGCTTCTTATAATGTAACCTTATAATTTTATTGGCTGTTTAAGAAAAATAAATCTTATCACTTCTAAAAGAATATAATGTTCAAACCTGTCTTCTCAGAGTCAAACCCAGAAAAATGTCTTTCACCTTGGGAAAAAGTGAAATAATAGAATAGTTGAGCTCATTTGATATATTATAAGTTGAATAGGAGGCATTCAAAAGTGTTATGAAATAAAAAGAGATTCTTTAACCTTCTATTAATCAAAGTTGTATCAGTAGAATGTTCATGAATATTTAAAGAGTACTAAAATTCCTGAAAATCTAAAAAAGTTTTGGCATAACATTTGATAAAGTATAGTGTTGTTAATCGTGGTTTTAATTATTTCTTTTTCAAAATTATATGTGTCACATAAACAACCTCTCTGCCTAAAATCAAGAGATGGATGCTTTAGCTCATTTGCACCTCCTCCACTGAAAAAACAGCTCTATGGCTGCAGAAAAAGGGTGGCCATTGAGGAATGCCAGAGGTGGTGCATAACAGTAGGTTATCATGAATTGAAGTAACACCCCTGCTGTCTGCAGCAGACCCAAATATTTCAAGACTGTTGCAAAAATTGATATCTGGTTATGTCACTATCACTTTGTTTTAAAATTTGCTTAGGCCTTCTTTAGTATCTCTCCAGGCAAATCAAGCCATCCTGCATTCACCTTCATGTGAGAGTTCAATGGTGGATTTTGAAGCTTCCTTAAGGCTGTGTGCATAGCCCAAACATCTGTCCTGGCCTGGTGGCATAGATTCTCGCTGTTTGGGAAAGCCTGTGGCTGTAACCATATTGGTTATATTATGTTAACCACTAATCTTTATTGAGAATTAAAAGAAGCATCAGAGACAATGATATCTTATCATAAGAGCCTGAGATGGGCAAACAATTGGGACAAGCTACAAAGTCCTGGTTGTCTATCAAATTCTTAAATGTAGTTGCTTAAGTAAAACCAAATCTGTATCCTCTGCTGTAATTGACAAAGTACTATGTTTTTTTCATATTAATAGAGTTTATAATATTTTTGGAATACTGAAAACCCTTCATCCCTCATTTAGCTCAGATATTAAAACCATTATATGTGTTAATCAGAAAAGGCTGTGCATGGGAATGAGAAAACCCCTCAGTAGGCTGCCTTTTAGAAAAAGAATAAAGAGGGAAATAACACAAGTTTAAGCAGTAAGAGGGGTGGTGAACCTTAACTTACCCTGTAAATTGAATGTAGCCAGTACCAATATTGGCTTTGGGTGAGGATTGTGGCAGAGATTTAGTCACAATTGTGAGAAGAAGCCAAAGTACAAAACAGGAAAAATGAACTGTTGTGGGCTGCCCTCTTTGGGGAAGAAAGATCTGTGGAAGAACATCTGGGATGCCTGCCAGCAGTGACAGATAACTGTTTGTCATGTCCCTGCCCCCTCCTCTAACATCTCTCTTGGGACTGTTGAGGCAGAAGCCCTCATGAAGATCCAGAGCCTTACCATTGAGACCCAAAAGCAGCAGAGTGGCTCCACTGAAAATGTGAGTATCGTGGATACCAGACTTTCTGGTGCCTTGTCCAGCAGTTCCAACTCCCTGTCACTCATCAGCAGCTCATGAACAAAACCCACAAGTGTCCTTCATGCTCACTCCAATGACTGTGACATCGGTCCCCTCTTGCTCTCAGAAGGGGCAATGTCTGCTTTCAGTGCTGCAGACACTACACTGGAACTCTGGTAATTCAGCACTGTGGGCTTTAGCCATAGAGCCAGTTAAGATGATAACAGCAGAACCAATGAAGGCACTAAAGTCACAAGTTAAAGTGCAGCTGCCCCACAGCCCAAAAGTGGGAAGTAATAATAATTTGTTGTTGGCCATGACTCAAACTTTACAAAGTGGGAGAAAATAAAACCATTTTAACCATAGGCCTATGCAGCCCTCTGGTTGGGAATCTTAAATCCATGAAAAATAAAAAATCACTCAAAAACAATGTTAAGAAACCAGTTAGTAATATAAAGTGTCCTAGTCCTGCTAAAACTCTATGTATGTAAGCCCACCAAATTATGTAATTTCACTGTCAACCATCAATGTTCAATGTTGAGTATACAATCTTATTATTCCTTCTCCTCACACTACTGGAGGCGATACCCTCACAGCCCATCCTAAATTTCACAGGCAGGTAGAAGAAAATCTTAAAATTTTAAAGGAAATATAGAAATCATTCAGAGGGCCTGAGACAGCAGCTATGGAAAACAATCTTGGTTATCCTCATTTCTCTCTTACTTTTCCTCACCCATAAAATTAATCCTTTTACCCATTATAACATCACCAATGATATTATTGTTGCTTCCTTTTGATTCCTTTGTCTCTTACAGCTTCTTGTCCTAGTCACATGCTGAATTGTACAATCAACTGCTCACGAATATGTGGACAACATCTTCTTCCTAAATGAAGACCAATACCCACCTATTCAGGACCAGAAATCAGAAACCACTAGACAGAACAGAAGGGAACTCTTTGCTGCCCCATAACTGCAGTAAGTAGACTGAGTTGATACCCCAAATCCCCTCACCCTTCTGTTCTGCCCAGTATTCCCATTCTTAGGTCCTTCACCATATATATATATAATCAAAGAGTTAGGGATGTTGGAGGTTCCCCCTTATGAGGTTTGCAATGATTAAGAGTTCATAAGACCATGACTCAATACCTCTGTGACATAAATTGAAGAAAGAGCCTTTAGCCATAACCCACCTGACCAATTGAGCAAGCCATCACCTATGAGGAAGATCATCCCCTAACAAGAATAAAAAAAATGGAGCAGATAAGGGCCATCACCCCCTCCTGGCCCAAGCTCCAAAATCCCCTCCCACATTCCAAGTTCTCCTAGCCCACCTCCCCGTGGCCATTTGACCCCAGGCTGTACTTGATTTTCCACCAATTGATGTACTATATAAAGTCATATCCAGCCTACAGGGACAGGCTGAGGTCTCTCTTAATATCACCACCATGCCAGCAGGAGGTGGCTGAAGTCTATTCTTCAGAAACCACACCATTGGGAGAGATTCCCAATAAAATTTCTCCCTGCAATTGTCAGGGTCTGCGTCCAGTGAGCACTGTTTTTCTCTAACAGGTTCATAACCAAATTGTTCCCAATGTTTCTTGAGACAGCCAGTGGGTTTTTTTTCCCTTCACTTCCAAACTCTGGTTATATCCCATTCTACTTAAAATTCAGAAACCAGGCCTAGGCAACCAAGCTCGGAACACCTCCTTATGCCAGGGGCTTCTCCTTTCCCTACTCCTTTCAGGCCTAAAAACCAAGCATGGCAAAATGCCACTTATGCTTTTATCAGGAGCTGAATTCCTGCTGAGAATAATGAGACTAACACAAACATACACACACAACAAACACAGACCAGAACCTGTTTTCCTTCATGCTCCCTGCCTTTAGGAACCCTAGATGCCTGAAGCAAGAACCTCCCATCTGACTCTTGGAGTTAAGCACTCCAGAGGCCACAGAGCCAGGATACATGGGTGTCTTACCTCAGGGGCCAGGGAATCCACTGAGCAGCAGCATTCTCACAAGGATGATGGGTGCCATATTGAAGAGGGACAGGGTGTTCCTCAGCGTGCATTCTGCACTTTTACATTCTACAACCCTCTCTTCCATGAAAATACCTGAATGGCAACTGAATGCCAGGACAGTCAGACACAACTAGGCTAGGATGGAAACAAGGCTTTATTCACTGGTGGGATCCTGGAGATGTATAATCTCAAATCAGCCTCATTGTTAAGGGCTTTTCTCACAGCTTTTGCAGTAGTTGAAAAAAGGAAGTTAATCATTAGCATGACATTTTAAAACAGGTCTGGAAAAATTATTTTTTTTTGTTTCTCAGTTAATCTTAAAATATGCATGCTACCTGGAGTCAGGTAATCTTGGGGTGATAAGGATGGGGGTGGTAAGGACTTGAAGTTATATACAATGACAGATGTGAAGATACAGATATAAGTAAAGATAATGAGTGAAGAATTGCATGATTATACCTTGTTTGGGCTAGCTCAGTGTGGTTAATGTTAAATCTGTAGCTCTGCCCGCCTCCTGATATCTGAGCAAGGGGTACAAAAATTTTTCTAACATTATAAGTTATGGTACAATGCTTTAATATTTAAGCTATCCTGGGTTGTTCTAGTACTGCACTTTGTCCACTAAAAGAGCAAGGTGGCTTTCAAGGCATTTGCTAAGACTGCTCCAGGTATGTGACAGAATTGTTTCAATTGTCCACATCTTTATGTGAAATAAATCTAATAATTGGAAATAAAGATTTATGGGCTCTAAAAGATACTGGGACCACCTTCTCTGCTTAAATCTCACCACCGTCATTAATCCTCCTCCCCAGAGTACAGAAACCATTCAAATGATGGGAATTTCCAACAAACGCAAGACTGCCTTTAATACTCCCAATTCCCTTACACTTAGGACATTTATAAGACACTAATCAATTTTCACTACCGCCTCGGCCCTAATTTACCTTCCTGGAAGAGATTCCTTTGATTATTCTAAGCACACTTATCTTTAACTTAAAAGGTGGAAATTAATTTGGCACTCCTTGAACCATATTCAACAGAGCAAGCTAAGGAAAAATTCCCATGCATATTCCTAAACTTTCAGGTGAAGAAGTGAAATTTAACCATCAACCTCTTTTGGATACTATTTCAACCCTTTTAAGGTGCACACATCAACTGATATGGGCCACATTCTTTCTGCTTCATCTATCTCTGCCTACAGGGCCTCCTCCTAGACCTTGACTGAATTCAAAGCATTCTAACTTTCCCTCTCTCAAGACCAAATGTCAAATAAGAGGATTTTTAGGTTTTGCAGGATGTGTTAAAATTGGATTCCTAATATTTCTTTGATGGCTCAAGCTTTATATGACACCTTTAATCTAGCCTAATTGAGCCGCTTAAATGTGGTGAAATTAGTCAAAGTTCCTTCAATGAAATAAAGCCTAGTTGGCTGGAAATCCTGCTCTGGGTAACCTATTTACAAATTACCATTTTTACTCCTTTTCTATGAACAAGAAGGGAATGTCTTAGGTTTGCTTACACAAAAGCATAGAGACCAACATAGACCTCTAAGATACTATAGCCAATGGTCCTACCTTGTATGAGGTCCACTGCTGCCAAATCAAATCTTCTAGATTCATTTGAAGAATTAATTATGGGATCTCCATTAACTATTTATGTCCCTCATTTTTTGAAACCCTTTTTATCAACTGGTTAACTTTTTTTCAAATTCTCTTACTTTCCCTTCCCAATGTGTCCTTTGTTCATCTTCACAACCTGATACTTCACTTCTTGGTATTTCTGAAGAAACTCCTCATAACTGCATGGCTTTAACTGACCAATTGTTAACACTTTTAATGGACTTACAAGAAACCCCAAATGATAATACAGATGTTATCTGGTATACAGATGGTTGCTACCATAAAGAGAACTCAAGAATCTATCATTTTGGATATACTAATATGTATAATCATGAAATAATAGAAGGAAATCCCTTACCTAATGATATGTCATCTCAGCAAACTGAATGTTTTGCCCTCAGGAGAGCTTGTGTAGTTGCAGAAGAAAAAACAACAAACATATGCACAGATAGTGGTATGCCTTAGGGGTTTGTCTGGCAATGGCAATATGTCCTGCCAAAGTTTCATGGGCATTTAAGATTAGAAAGTGAAGCAAGCCTCTCCATATAATAAAATAGTAGCATTTCATTAAGGAGCTTACAGACTGGTAAGCTGATGCTGGGTGTCTGCAGGGTTTTTAGAGTAGTGTTTACACTGTCCAACAGGTTACAAAGAGTTATATAGGGTAATAGTAAAGAAGGCAAAGAGCCAAGTCAGGGTTTTCAGGATCATAAATAAGTCTCTTTGAGTTTACTGATACTTAGCAGGAATAGATTTAGTACAGAAACCTATAATGCTTAGAGATGTGAAAGTGCATTTTATGATGCACTTATGGGGGCTTGTCTTATCTACGAATTTACAGCTTCTCTGATTTATGGCATCCCATTCCACCCCTCAAAAAAACCAATTTAAACATTCTACATCCCTCT
>JAQZBX010091797.1:0-12350 GCA_029593785.1 Cabassous unicinctus
GGAGGTCCTGGGGATCGAACCCAGGTCCCTCCATATGGCAGACGGACACCCAACCATTTGAGCCACATCCGCCCCCACTCTTGCTCTCTTTTTAAATTTAAAGTAACATATCTACGGCATAAACTTTCCCATCTCAACCACTGCCAAGCATACAATTCAGTGGCATTAATCACATTCACCATGTTGCGCTGCTCTCACCATCATCCATTACCTAAACTTTTCCATCACCCCAACAGAAACCCTGAACCCATTATGTATTAACTACCCATTCCCCCTCCTGCCCCTGGTAACCTGACTCTTTCTGTCTCTCTGAATTTGCAAATTCTAACCATTTCATATATGTGGAATCATATCTATAATTTTGTGTCTGACTTCTTTCACTCAATATGATGTCTTCAAGGTTCAATCATGTATGAGAACTTCATTCCTTTTTATGGCTGAATAATATAATATTCCAGTGTATGTATAATCACATTTTGTTTATCCATTCATCTGTTGATGGTCATTTGAGGTGCTTCTACCTTTTGGCTATTATGAATAAGGCTTCTATAAATATTGGTGTACAAATATTTGTTTCAGTCCCTGCTTTCAATTCTTTTGGGTATATAAGTGGGATTACCAGGTCATATGGTATTTTTATGTTTAGCTTTTTTAAGAACAGCTTTTCCACAGTGGCTGCAACAATTTACATCCCTGCTAATAATGTACCAAAGTTCTTTTTTCTCTGTATCCTTGCCAGCACTTGTTTCTTTCTATTTTTAAATAATGGCCATTCTAGTGGGTGTGAGGTGGTTTAACTTACAACTTTTAAATACACTTGAAATTGTGAAGAAGTGAGTTTACATAATGAAAGAAGCGAATGCTGTTTGAAAAATAAGCACAAATATTTATATAATGTACAAGTAACATACAGTGTGTTTCTGATGCTAATTTTCAACTCTACTCATTCAAAACATTGCCAAGCCCTTTGCTAATTGCAGCTAAGGTAAATGTTTATCTTTTTCTTTTTTAATCTTCTTGGTGTGTGTTTGTTTTCTTGTGTAACACAGATCTGTGCCAGAATGTTAATTCTTCATACCAAGGATTTAGAGCTAATCGCAGAGCATTCTGAGTGTCTGTCTTTAGAGTTCATCGTACAATACAGTGCCAGAAACTTGCTGCCACTCTTGCTGTGCTGTGGTCTCTTTCTCTCTGCGGTCACTGCTGTCTAATCTGCTTTGTGCCACAGCTGAGAGGGTCTCTGCATATGACTGTGAGATTGGGGAGGGTCTGTGGGGAAGGATGTGAAGAGAGAGTGCTTCTCCCAATTCTGTGGGCCCTATGGCATTGCCTGTGTAGTGCAGTTATTCCTTCCCTGGTCCGCCCATCACTGTCCATTCCCCTTTCCTTCCTGAGGACTCCTCTTCCCCAGCCCCCAAGAGGGCCTCCCACTACTCCCCAAGGTAATTACTCCTCAGTCTGCAATCTCTGTTCCAGATTTTTTAGCCACAGTTCCCCATGGTGTCCCAGATTCCTTTTCCTTGGGTTCTATTCCTTGATCGTCTGATAATCAGCCTGTTTCAGAGGCTGGTCGAGGGGGTAGTGCCTCCTCATTTTCCTTAGGTGACGCTTGTGCTTTTGGAGTCAGGGAGCCTTATGCGCTGTTTCTAACTGGGAAAGTCAGCCTAATGAGCTGAATGCCCAGCTTTCCACGCATTCAGTTATCAATTATCCAGACACCTATTCTCCATTTTCCAGATGCTCATTTTGCACTGATTCATAGCAAGTACCCAGTAAGTTAGCTCTTGTTATGTGGATTATTTAGACCTGTCTTTTGTACATACACTTTGTAAGCCCTTATAGACAAACCACTCTCTGGTTGCTTCCAATCCTGCACCACTTGGCAAAAATCACCTGTATGGGCGGGGAGGGAAGGAGGGCAATCTCCTACTTTTTCAGTCACCTGTTACCACATCTCAGCACCCTTAGCAGAACATGGCATCCATCCCAAGTCTGATGCTCGTTCTCTCTGCTACAGTGTCAGGTTGATTTTGTTTTTGTGGTTGTGGTTTCCTAAAAAGTTTCCCAAAAAGTGAGATTACTTTATTATTCTCTTTTGCTAAACCCATTGTCCAGGGGAATCTACTGATTTGATTTTTTTTTTTTTTTTTCAGAACCACCTTCTTTAGAGCCACATTCATTTATGTGCAGAGGTTGTATGTACTCAGCTAGCTCACATAACCCTTATTCTTTCTCACTGACTTCATCGGAGGCAGGCTGCCTCCAGCCTCCAGATTGGATCCCCAGCCCACTCCTTTCTCACCCTTTGCCCAAACACTAAAGGTCAGTTTCCATGCAGAAAAAAATAAGTTGCAGACGGAGGGCTTATGAAGACAGTGTGTCTGCTGGAAAGAAATTGAGATCTGGAAACAGAAAGCCTGACTCCTTGCTCTCAATCAGCTGCTCACTTGATGCGTGACTTGTACCAGGTCCCTTAATGACTCCAGTTCCTAGGCATGAAAAAGGGTTTTGCCTGCATTGTCATCCTCACACCAAAGCAGATTAAATTATTATTTTTTTAAAGCAGAAAGATGATTGACTGTAAAATCTCAGCATTGGGAAGTATCTGAAAGGTCATTTAGAAAAATCCCTGTCCCCATCCCTTTCCAACAACTCAATGCTTAAGAGTTCTTTGAAAGGAAGTTGAAAAATGCCACTCTAGAAAGGTTGGGTGGTTTTAGTATTGTGGTTATTATTTTTGCCAATAACGGGTGTGAGCAGATGTAGGTAGGGGCTGGCAAATCCAAATCTCATGGACGCCATGGCGAGGCCGTGGCTTCCTCCTGCCCACTCTCCCTGTCTGCCCACAGCCTCTCTTGGGGGAGGATGTTTATTCCCAGCATCCGGAGAAGCATTGTGCTTTGTTCAGGATCCACCTGCTCCTCTCTGGGCCCAAACACAATTCACTGATACTGTTGGATTCCAGAGTGGGAGGCTCGCCACTGTTAGTCCCTTGAATTTAGTCCAAGAAACTCAGCAAAGGGTGGAGGGGACCCTGTGTTGAGGCCAAGTCAGCTGGGAGGTTAAGTTTAACAATTCACTGAGTTCTTTTGTTTGTTTGGTACTATGCTTGGTGCAGTCTGGGTTCAAAATTATGTAATGTTCACCTGCCCCTCACCAAGGAGTGTTATAGTCAAGTCAGAAAGAGATAACAGTAAGGCAGAATATAATTAAACATAAAAATGTGGATTCTAGACGATAAAGTGTATAAGGTATTGCTGTTATTACTAATAATTGAGTAGTCATTTATTTAGTTCCCACTAAGTTAGAAGCATGCCATTGGGCACTTTCATACAATACCTTGCTGGCCTCAACAAGCCTGTTTGCTGGGAGGAGGTTGACATGCAGACTATTTGCATGAGATGCAAGAAGCTAGTAAATGGCAGGGCAGGGATTGATGCCCAATCTGGCCAAAGATAGGGCCAGCCTCATTGAGGAGGTGGGATTTGAGTCAAATCTTGAAGGATGGGGAATTGATGGAAGAGGGCAGTGCTCTTTCATTCTCCTTGCAACCAGGATTGACAAATGAGGCATGCTTTCCCACGCCCGAGCTTCCTCCTGGTGGGACCTCCCTTCCAAAAGCCTTTCCCACTAGCTTCGCATTCTACCCAGGCTTGAAGGCTTGTTTTGAGACGTTTTTGATAACCCCAAACCACAGGGGTCCTCACCCTCCTTTGTGTGTTCATAGTACTTTGACTGTACTTTTTTTATGGTACTTACCATGTAACTAGCTGTGTGACCTCTTACTCTCCTAGTACCTCAGTTTCGTCATCTATAAAATGAGAACAGCAGTGCCCATCTCAAAGGGTGTATGAGCCCTAAATAAGTCAATATATGTAAAGCACTGGGAACGCTGCCTCATACTCCAAAAGTATCTTTGCTTTATTGGCTCGCACACAAACTGAGACCTTTGACGCTGTGGAATTCATAGCCCCCCCCCCACAGCTTCCCCCACAGTGTCTTGTACTCTTGATTTGACAAATGTTCATCAGAACAGCTGAACATTGTTGAGGAGCAGCTTCTTAGGGCTTGTGAAGCTGAGGTGGGCACCATCTTGTTTTGTTAGTTTGGGCTCCACAGGAGCCCTGCCACTTTGCCTCTCTGAAGAAGCAGACATGTTTTCAACCAGAGACACTTCAGAAGCCCAGAGTCCTCCAGACAAGGTTTTCCCTCCCTTTCATCCAGAAGGCTTGGTGTCTTAGGGAGGGTATAGTACTCAGGAGGGGAAGTGACACAAAGCTTTCCTGAGAGAATTGGGTCTAGAGAGGAAGGAGACTGCTGATCATATCCAATGTGGTGTCCAGACTATCTACTGCAAGATTTATTTTAAAGAACCAGATTTTTCCAGAAGCAGAGCCTCTATCCAAGAACTTACTGGGAGACCTACAGAATGATCCTTTTCCTAAGGAGTGAAGCAGGGGTGGCCTGAGCTCCAGGAGTCACTTGTCTGTGACCTGGTCTCTCAGGGTTTTTCTGAGGCTACTGCTGGAGGTTGACTGGCTTTGCTCTTCTGGCTTAAGTAAAGCTCAGTTATTTTCCCGCCACTCCCTCAAATTCCAGCTGATAGAAGAAAGTGGGGGCCTAAGGCCAATCTTGTCCTTGCCCTGTGCAGGAGCAAAGGAGTCTGGCTTTTCCTGCCTTAGGTCATAGCCTCCTTTCCAAGCTGATAGAGCCTCTGCCCATGTCACGAGGAGCAGTCCTGCCCTGCAGACAGGAAGCTTTCTCCTCCACACAGGCTCAGTTCTGATGGTTGTCACGCACCCAGTAGTTTTCCTCTTACAGCAGGGATTCTTAACAAGGGGTCCATGGGCTTGAATTGAAATCTCAAAAAACATTATTCTTGTGGGGATGCGTTGGTGCAGGTGTGATATATTTATTAAATAATACGCAGTATAGTGAGCACTTAGTAAGGGGTCCATGGTTTTCACCTGGCTGGCAAAGGGGTCCGTGGAACAAAAAAGGTTAAGAACCCCTGGCTTACAGGAAAACTGTCAGAGCTGTTCAGGCATTTCCTCCTCCGCCATCTGCCATCCGGACAGAGGAGAGAGTCTTAGTTTCGGTTCCTTTCTTGTGCATGGGAGGCCACTCTGACTGGAGGCTGCTTGAATAAGTTCTGGGAGGTGTGCAGACAGGATGCCGAAAGAGCACAGTCAATTCTCCTTTTTCATACCTTTCCTGGGACTCAATTGTTTAAGAATTATTAGGGTTTATCTTCTGAGTTTGAGTTCCTGGGTCCCATCAACTGGTCATCAACCTGGAGAAAAACTTAAAACCTTATGCAAAACCGGCTTTCACGAGCTTAATAGAAGAGGGGGTGGAAGACCAGACAAAAACACCATTTCAGTTTGAGCAATGCTCTTTCGCAAGATCCCCTGGTAAAGTAAGAGGGAAGGGACTGAGGACCTCGTCGAGTATGGAGTTTGTTCTCTGGCTCTCAACTCTCTTGGCCTTTTCTCCAACATTTAAGACCACTATAACATTGAAGCAAAGGATTTTTTTCTGGGTTTTTATTGCACTATGCATAGTTTCTGTCACTGGCAATTTCTTTTGAGTTTTATTTTGAGATAGAATATGTGTACATGGCGATCCTTAAATAAGATGATGTTTCCAAAGTTTGCTCTCTGGCATCATAGAGTGCCACCTAAGGCAGTGCTGGTGATCTGACAAATAGATATATGTTTTGGTACTGGGAAGTTTTTGAATTTCTTTCTTATTGTGTTTTTGCACATACATAGTTTGCAGTGTATATATTTTTTTCAGTTATAATTTTAGAAAGAAGGATTCTTCTTGGAGGGGCAGATAGTGTGACTTTCATCAGAATTATTGTGTCAGACTCTGAATGCAGTTTAGGGTACACTGGTAATTTCATCGTCTGCTTCCATGTTTCTCTGTCTTCCCAGGAGGACTTTAAGAAGGACAAAGGAGAGGACCTGATCCAAGTACTGTGTGAAAAGGAGCAGACCCAAGCAGAGCCTCGGACCAGGGTGTGTTCCTTGCTTCTGGCCCAGTCTGAGGTTAAGCCTCACTGCCTGCTGCTGTTCTTAGCCAACCGAACAGGTAAGGGGCACGTCCATCTGAGGGGCTCTGGAGCATGTAGGGTTATGGTTAGAGGGCTCTGGGTGGAAATCAGTCATCTCAGCACCAGAGAGCATAGGTGCTGGGGAGAAGGACTTTGCTGACTTTGGGAGAGGCTCTCCTGAGATAGATGGAACACCCTGGCCATCAGACCATCTTCTAGAAGAATGTTTGAGGGTAGGACAGGATGAGCTCATCCTGCTTCTGGATTCAGCAACTCCTGTTTCTAATTCTAGAACTCTCCAGCCAGCTCCAACGTATGAAAAAGTACCAGTCTGACCTGTCAAAGGTAAGTTCTCTTGAGACAATGGATCTCAAAGAGAATATTGGGTCAGGGAGGTTCACTGGGGTGGAGGAAGAAGTAACTGTCTTCTCCAGACCTACCCTTCCTACCTCTCCATCCTCTCCAGTGGTCTTCACCTTTCTGTGCTTGGACCAGTCATTTTAATATGCATCTAAATTAAGAGATGTCAGTCTTAAATTCTCAGTTTCAAAAATCGCTGAGGTCAATGTCATCTTGTGTTTACTCATTGTTGGGTCACAGCCTGGGGTCTAGAGCAGGCTGGGTTGCTCTTCTAGAACTCACTTTCATCAGGGACACGTTGACTTTTCTGTGTCCTCTCTTCAGCTGGGGATCCACAGCTTCACTGAGCAAGATGTCACGAGCCATCAGAGCTATTCTCGCAAGACCCTGATTGCACTGGTGGCCTCGGGGATCCTGCTGGCTGTCCTGGGCACCACCGGCTACTTCTTCATGAACCGCCGCAGTTGGAGCCCCATGGGAGAAAGGCTGGTCAGTCCAGGGCAAAGGAAACGAGGAAGATAGTGGTTTTCTGGGGAGGTCCATGCATGTCATGGAGAGGGAGGAGAAATGCCAGAAAAGGCACTTTTGTGTACTTATGGAAAATGCAAAACGATATACAACAGATTGGGGAGGGGGCACTACCTGGGGCCAGACCCGCCTGCTCACTCTGGTCACAGAGGGTTTGTGTCATCTATGTATCATTTTCTGTGGGATAGTTCAGCTGGGGGCAAGTAAAATAGGCTGCTCAATCAGTGACACTGATTGGTAAAGGTACTAAAGGCCACGGGCACTGCCTTACTCGCAAAAAGGGGACCCATGGGAGGGAAACGTGCTCTTGAAGTTTTCTGGATCAAGGAGGACAGGGTGGGGATTTGACTCCGGGGAGGTTATTCCACACTGGGGACTGCCCGTCTTCTTGGGGGACTGGCTGCTGAGCTGCGGTGGCAGCACGTGGTGCCTCTCCTCTGTCCTTTCTCTAGGAGCTGGAACCCTGACCGCCCTTCTGGAAGAAAGGAGTCTGCACGTCCAGCTGCAACCTCCCTCCCTCCCACTCCCTTCCCTCCTTCCCAATTTGCACCCCCCACCAGAGTCTCACACACCTGCTTAGCCGATAATGCTCCTTTATTTATACACCATCTAGGGCGAAGACCCTTATTACACGGAGAGCGGTGGAGGCCAGGGCTATAGCTCAGGCCCTGGGGCCTCCCCCGAGGCCCAGGGAAAGGCCAGTGTCAACCGAGGGGCTCAGGAGAACGGGACCGGCCAGGCCACATCCAGAAACGGCCACTCAGCAAGACAACACATGGTGGCTGATACCGAATTGTGACTCGGCTGTGTGGGGCAAGGCTGGGCAGTAGCCGAGGAAGTGGCCTCTCCCTGCATCTGACCACGAGCTGCCTCCTGCCTCTGTGTTCTTCTACCCTTTCTCGGGGCACACGCCCATCTTTGGAGGCTTCCCTGGGGCCCTGCACTGCACAGGGCTGAGGGTTTCTCTCCACCTTGGGGAGAGGCAGGTAAAACCCTGCCCTTTGTGGGTTCAGCTCCCCGAACCCGGACTCTGTTCTATTTGGGTAAAGGTGTTATGGGGGAAAAGCCAAAGTCCAGAGAACTCCCAGGGAGCACTGCTGTCCTTGCAGCACTCACATGCCAGCCCCCCTCCCCTCACTCCTTGACCTCTCTGCCTCATTACAGGAATCCCCAGGGGAATGCATGGACTTTTCTTGTGCTACAATTTCCTCCCAAGAGGCTTTGCCTTTTACTCTTTCTTCCTTATGTTTTCTTTCCCTACTTTAGGGAAACCAAAGTAACCCTTTTCACTTGGTCCTTTGTAATAACATATCCAGGAAAACTTGTTGTCTTAAGCCACTTCCCTTATCCCTCCTCCGAGACACTGTGGATTCTGTCACCAGCTCCCTGCTGCTGTCAAAGTGCCCCCCAGCCCCACATGCCTCTCTCTATGTGGTCAGCGGCTGGAGCCTGGAACTGAGCTCCAAGCTTTAGAACAATGTCCCATGCACGTGTGTTCAGGGGGCTCTGTGGAGGTGCATGTACACAGGTGAGAGCAAACAGCTTCCCTCCTGGGTCTCTGGGGCCACGCAGAGTCTCTTCTTTCACTTCTGGTTCAGGCTCTGGGTTGAATGGACAACCAAGGAACCAGATCTTTGAGCAGAGCCCCTCCACCTGCCCCACCCCCCACACTATTCTGAGGAATCCTCCTGCCCTGAGGCTCGATCCAGGCCCTATCCTCTGATCACAACTGCTTGGCTTCCTTTCCCTTCCCCCAGACTCCCAGGCTGAGCTGTGGCCTCAGGCCACCAGCAGGCCCTGGCTCCCTCACAACCCCTTCACTGCTCTGCACCCCATGTGGTCAGGGCCCCAGGACATCGCCAAAGGACACTCCCCACAAGCCACCTCCTCTGTGGGGGAATCCCCATCCCGATTTTTGTTTTGTTGTTCAGAAAAGTAGGCAGGGAACCCAGGCTTCAATGACGGTTGGAAATACAACTTTCCAGAGGTGGGAGGATTGGGTGGATTTTTTTTTTCCTGAATAAAACGTGTGTGTAAATACTGTAATTAAAGTGATTCTGAAACAGATCTCTTCCGTGGCTCCATCCCAGCTGATATGGTTGATGCCAGTGATGAGGTCAGACCATCTCACGGAACTCAAGTACCTTGAGCCATGTCCACCAGCCCCCGTCCTCGGTGGGGGTAGGCAGGGGTGGCCCATGGCGAAGCTGGATGGATGTTCCTAGACCCAGCATGCCGTAGAGCCCTTCAGCTTGGGGGTGTTGTGCCAGGACCTATTACCTGTTCCCTTGTGTACACCTCCCTGAGAAGAGGCACATGCAAAACAGGAGCTCTGCATCCTCTACTATTAGAGATGGTGAAGGGAGGACGATGTAGGGAACTGTTAATCTGGAGACCTGGCTGCCAGCTGCTAGAGGGGCTGCTTTCCACCCTCAGCGTTGAGACCGCAGCCAAGCAGCAAAAACAAATGCCTATGAGCACCCTCTGCTCTGCCCCAGACACACCAGGCCATAGGAAGTGGGGGGCAGTGCTGCGGACACTACTGAGTAGCTTCAGGAAACTCCCCAGTATGTAAACAGTAGCAGAGGCGGTTGGGGCCCAACAAAGGTTGATTCTTCCATTCTTATCTGGCTAAAGCCAGGCCTTCCCCTTCAGTGTTCTCCCCACCCCCATTTCCCTCTTTCTTTCCTCCAACTTCTCTAACCAGACTTTCGTCCCCAGCACTCGGGAGGCAAAGGGTCTGGAGGTCTGGAGCCTTCTTTAGAAAGCTGATTTGGGGGTTTGGAGAATGGGAAGATGGTAATCCCCCAAAGCCAGGTTGGCCTCCAGCTAGTCTTGCAGTGACCAGATGGGGATCTGGCCCAGTTAGGGACTGCAAGGAGAAGGGGCGGGATACATGGTAACGGGGTAGGAGGAGAAAAGGCAATTGGGTCTCACAATGCTTTCAGCCTCAGGCTAACAAGCTACAGGGGTATTCTAACCTGATTCTGTGTGTGGCGGGGGAGGGGGGCGTTCTTCCAGGACGGCCTGAGGACGCACTGGCTTTTCTAGAAAACCAAACTTTCCTACCCTTGGCCTGAGCATCCTCGTGCAGCAATAGCTCCACCTGCTGGCCATGTTGCGCTCCTACCACTCAGTTGAATTCTCTCTACGTAGTTTTCTCTCCCCTTGCTGCCCAACCCTTGAAACAATCTAGTCCAATTTATCTCATACAGGAAGCTCGTGTAACTACAGAAAGTCACTGTTGGAGAGGACTTTAAACATACATTCAATCCACCCAGCCCTTATAATACAGGTTGGGGCAAAGTAAGTCCCCAAGGGAGGAGATGGCTTGCTCAAATCCCCAGGAACTCGGGTGTCCTGAATCCAGAGCTTTCTCCTTCCTGTGGCCCCGCTCTTCTGCCACTGAGGCCGCAGGTTCCTCCAGGTGGAGCCATGAATTGCTGAGGGCAGTGTCCAGACACATTTGGTTCTTCAACCCTGGAGAATTTCATCATTGCCTGCCCTTCCAGGTCCTAGGGCCTAGGGACAAAGGTCATGCTGCCAGAGCCCAGGAGGCTGGGACTCAGAACAGATCTGAGCATGAGTAAGATCTGAAACATGTTTCTAACTAATAGAATCAGGCAAAAGTATATCATTACATGAAAGTGATTGTGTGATTCTATTACATAAGATTAGGCACCCTATTTCTGTAGACTCTTTCCTATCCTTTCTGGCTTTGAGAGGCAAGCAGCTATATTTGGGGATGCACTTAGCAAGGCATTTGGTGAAGCCTCTTAGACCTGACAGTAGCCTCCGGAGGAAAGCCTGCAAGGGGCTCCAGCTAACAGGCAACAAGGGATGAGTGCCTCATCCCAGTAACTGCAATAAACTGACATCTGAGTATAAATTCATGAACATTGAAACAGTTCCTTCCTAGGTAAGACTCATGTGACCACAGTTCCATCTGACCTCTTAAACTGTAATCTGGTGAGACCATAAACTTGTCAGTGTTTACACGAAATAGTGTTTTATCCAATTATTATGGCTAAACATGTAGTCCATAAAATATCTAATAGATTAATAAATTATAAACTATTCTTAGCTTATACATTTCATAAGGCTCCCTCTGCTGTGCCCACAGTAGCCAGGAGCATTTACTCTGGAGCATGACATGCTTCATTATGGAAAGTGCACCGGGCTTACTTTGCCAGAGTCCCATCTACATGAATCATTAGGAGTGTCCTGTAAGTCTGGACAAAAGGTCAGACCCATCCCATCCCCTCCAGGTTGATCAGTCCTACCCTTCCTCTTCACTCAGACCAGTAGTGGCTGAGTAACTTCTGCAACAGGATGCTGCCTCTGTACTTAAAGGCCCATCCAAGGAGTGCACAGCCACCGCTTGCCAACTCGACAAGCATTATTGAACACCTACTGGGTGCCAGCTCTGTTTTGGAAGCTGGGGATGGAGCAGCGAACAAATCCTCAAGGAGTTTACAATCTTAGTGGAGAAGAATAACAATATACAACCAAGTAGATTTGTCTAAAGAAATGCAAACATGCAGACATGTGTATACATATAGAGATGCTTTAGGTAATAAGAGCATGAAAAATACGATAGGGTATGAATAATGGTATTTTGGATGGAACAAGATGACAGCAGGCAGGTGAGAAGAGGTGAAGGAAGGAGTCAGGCTGAAAGTGAGGTGGTTACTTTTCAGGAGGGAAGAGTTCTGAGCCTTGTAATGAAGGAGCAGGCTATAGGCCGATCTGGGAGAGATTGTCCCAATTTCTCTGGCAGAGAAAATGGAAAGCGCAAGTGTAAAAGGCAATATATGAAAAAGGCAACAAACAAATTTGTAGCTGTATCTGAGTAAGGGAATGTGTCTTCCAGTGTGGCAGAAAAGTAGGATGTATGAAGGGAAGCTGAGGGCTGAGGGATCAGTGTGTCACGGTTCATGTAGGGCATCTAATGCTTGACCATGGACTTCAAATTTATTCAATAGAAAAGGAGGAGCCACTGAATAGTTTCTATTTATTCATTTTTTATTCATTTAATCAACAAATATTTTCCGAGTGCTTATGATAAGCCAGCCACTATGGCAGGCACTGGATTAAGATACATGCTTTTTTGTCAAGACTTTACATTGAGTGAGGGTCCGGGGGAGGGTGTGTGTGTGACCGAACAATTAGCATCAGTTATAAGTGGTATGGTGTGGGAGGGGCACCTCACCCAGTCAAGGAAGGCCACAAAAGGTTTCCAAGAAGAGGTGACATGCAGGCTCCCCTGAGGGACAAGCAGCAGTTTAAAAAGAAGGGATAGAGATGGGTGTTCTGGAAGAGGAAGGAGCCTTGGCCCAGGGGTAAAGGGAGAGTGGTAGTTCCAGAAATGTAAGTGGTTCTTGTTTTTTTTTTTTTTTTTTTT
>JAQZBX010091798.1:0-12347 GCA_029593785.1 Cabassous unicinctus
ATGAAGTTGAGACATCACAGAATGGAGTTCATAACTATCAATTTTATCATATTTTGTGAGCTGTTCCCTTGTCCACCCTCTTATTTTGGTTAAGCCCACTTGCCTTAACACTGACCATCAGTCTAGTTAATAAGTAGCTCTCCAGCCCTGTGGCATAAACTCCTCCAGAGTCTAAAGCAGCATCTGTGACCTCCACCCAGACACTTTAACCAAAATGGTTCTAAAAGATAAATTAACCATCCCAACCAATCTAAGACATAATCCCTTCATGTTTTTGCAAGTGTATCTCTAAATCACTCCTTCATTTCCCTGGGAAATCTACCAACAGCCCCCTTCCTGATGCCAATAAAAGCACAAGGGTCCTTTTACTGTGCTTTCCATCTGCTTATGTTAATAAGACCCCAAATGTCCCCTCTCTTTCTCTAGGACCTGTGAGTAGCAAACTAGTTTTTCTCATGCATTGAAAACAAATTTCTGCTGCTTTTAAAATTTAGATACTACATGGCATTTGTTTAAAAATAGGTAGGGAGTTTTTACCAGGAATTAGATATTAAGCAAATAGAGGAAATCCAAGGTGATGACAAAAGACTTCTTATTCAGCCCCACCTGCAGCTGCTCCAGGGGCTGGGCCCTCTTTTCTATGGGTCCTGAGTACCTGCTATAGCTCAGATACCTCCAGCAGGGGATGTTTATGCCTAGGCTTCTCTGCAGTCTTCATTGTGGCTCTCACATATTAGTGCATACTGTTTCCTCAGAAATCATGGAACCCAGGTACAGCAAGAATTCATTCCTGAACATGACTCTGGAGACAGTGACTCGACTCTTGTGGGAGGGAGTGTAGTAGTTGATGTCTTTATAATGGAGCCTCTCCATTCAATCTAGTCACCTTCCCAACGCTGGAGGATACAACTCCATTTGTAATAATGATGATGGAGTGCCCAGAGTTGAAAGGAGGGACAGAGTCTGTGAGGGCTTCACCAGCCATGGACCTGACTGCTGCAGCTGCACTTGGGGCAGTTCAGATGGATACAAGGAGAATAAACCCATGTCAGTCACTTGCAGTGACAAATAGCTCCATAGACCCAGTGTGAAACCTGAGAAAATCACCATGTGGTCCTGTCACTAGATAAATGAGAAGGCCCAATAATCTTTTCTTCTAGATCACCACTGTACCTTCTTCATATATCCCCAGCTCTGTTCAAAGAGAGATCTCTCAGCTTCCACAGATCAAGAGAGAAATTTTGCTCAAGTGCTTAAGGATCATTTGCATGTGTGCAGTCCAGTCCATATGCACAGAGAAGGACAGGGTTCAGACTCTCCTTATTCTTTCCAGGGCCTTTATGGAGTGTCTCTTGTCTTAAATGCACAGGAGGTCCAAGTTCTGAATGGAAGAGCAATTGGTCTTTGGGGTATTGGAAACAACTCAAAGGAAGACCATGTCTTTCTAAGACTAAAGCTGCATTTCTTCAAGTGCCTTCTCCTCCATGCCCTTCTTTGGCAACAAAGCTTTCCCTCATTCTCCCAGGCCCTAGATCTTCCTACTTCCATGCTGAACCCAGTCCAGTGTCTCCTTTCTTTCCCTGTACTCTCTCCTGTGTTATGGATCTCATCACCACTTGAGGGTGATGTCACATTGCTCCATTTTTGTTGTTACATGAAACCCAGTCTAACATTGTGATCTAACCAGCTTTTTACTGCTCCATAGAGTAGAGAGGATTAATGTTGAAGCACCTCATGCTGCAGTTGGTTGTGTGATTTCAGAATTCTCCCAGGAGATAAGACCTGAAGTCTTTGCCTGGATCTCATCTCTCTGGATTTACTCAGTCTGTCCTCCTGCACCCTGGGAACCATTCCTTCTCCTTCTTTTGGGGCATATGTATATATATACATACATATACACAAAATGTGGTCAGAATAGCTATAGAAAAATACCAACCAGGAATTGCTAAGTATTCTGATACAACTGGTCAAGGCGGTATGGGGATAGTAGTCCATGGTGAAAACAACAATTGATTCTAATATTAAATGATAGATGGGAATCACTACTTCCACAAACTATACAAATAATAAAAAGATAAATGAAAGAGACCAATTTGGTGCAGTCAGGAGAAGGAATGGATACAATTTAAAGTGAAAATTCCTTTATCTTACATGTGAGTATTGTTGTAGGAGACAAAAAAATCATGGAGATGGCCAAGCTGTGGGATATAATACTGAATCTGGCACAGGTGTCCCAGAAGCAGTTGAGGCAGTTAGGAGAACAATTAGAGCCATAAAGCCAATTTTCAAAGAAGTTCCAATGTCGTGGTATTGGGCCTGTTGGAATTGATGACTTAACTCAGGGGAGAGGAGAGATGTCCAAAAGTAGTCCCTAAGGAGGTGGTGAATGGAGTGGAGAAATGGGATTAAAAATATTTGAAGCACTGACATGCAGACCAGATATATGATATCAACAAGACAATCATGTCTTCCTGGAGCCAAAGCAGAAGGTGCTGTGATGGAGTGGGCAGTGCCAGGGGCCAGGCAGTTATTGGGATTGAGTCTAGTGGGGAAGGGTAACAGGAGTACAGAGTGGGGACAGAAAGGAAGGAGCATGGGCTTGGGGATCACAGTGCTAATTCTGTAAGAACCATGTAAAGAAGCAGATTCTTAGAGCACCATGACTTTCCTCCTATCTATTTATCAAATATGATTGATCTCACAGTGAGAAAGATGAAGTGGGGTGCTTCTAGGAGAGAAAATATTAAATTCCACCAGTAAACCCTCCTCACTCTCACCCTGTCTCTGTTCTCACTTCCTTGTAGCTTGCATATTATCAACTTTGTCCTGCAGTAAGAGCCAGGACCAAAGCACAGAACATTCAGGAATACTTCAAGGCACATTTAATTAAATCAAGCACGAGTCCAGCAATTCCCAAAACATTGTTTATCTATTGGTCTTTAAGATATGCATGAAACCTTAGAGGAAACAAATAAATTGAAAATTTAATTTTTGAAAGAAAAATTGTCTCACCAATCCATCCTTCTTAAAATAACTTTCCAAATTTCAGCACCAAAGAAGTAGACTAAGAAATACAGATATTGGCATAAATGGGGTTTGACCATACAATTAATTTCCCCTAAATGCACATTATATAATAGGACAATTTTGGAGTGTCCTAGATCAATTCAGCAGATTCTGAGATTAGCTTAGGACAAATAAATGGTAGCAATTTTCTCTAACCAAACTTATAACAAATAACAAAGAGAAAGATGTTTCAGAGGAACTCCTATTTCTTCTTATTATATGCTGCAGAATGTCACTGAGCTGTGTTATCTTATTGGGCTTCCCCAATTTGAACACCACAATCAGAGAGACTTACGCGGCACTCACTGCAATCAGGGCAGCTAAAACCCTTTCCAGATTGAAGCTCCCTGACTGTATAAATGTCAAACTCTGGTTCTTTGCTGGCTATTATATGGGAAGAGTGCCTAGTTCTGCCTTTTCCCCACACTTAACAGTGAGTATTCTTCCTCTGCTGGATGCAAGGGTTAGTGTGATGAGAGTGCTGAGTTTTTCACTCACTATCCCTGTCCATGGAGGGAAACCAGTGAAAATGGAAGCATGTGCTCCTTCTCCATATTGAGCTTTTCTTAAGGAGAAAGCATCTCTAAGTAAAAAGGTTGTCCAGCATTAAGTAATTAAGCAAGTGGGAGAAGGTGGATAATTGCAGTTAGTTTCAGACCACATGTTTGTTAATATATGTAGTCAAAGAGACTCAAGTAAAATCATGTATTCTTGTAAAAAAAATAGTATATAATGTGCTGTCCCTGATAAAATGCCTCTCATAATTTCACCTGAATGGACATAATGGGGAAAAGGCCCAAGTGCTGTTCTCTGAAATCATCTTTTTTGTGCCCCAAACAGGTGACTGATAACTACTCCCCCAAAAAGATGGAACTTGGGACTGTACTAAAGTAGGGCCCTTCCTGGGAGAGAGAGATTCCTTTAATGGACAACTTTGACACAAGGACACTCTGATGGCCTTGCTGAACTAGAAGAAAAAATGATTAGGAGAGAAATGGACAGACCGATCACTGCTGAGCCTTTTGTGCACACTATTGTGTGAAGAGGGAAATAAGATATGGAATACATTAGGAATAATAGGATACTGCACCTGACATAGCATCACCCTGGGTCTAAACCAAGAATGCCCTAAATAGAGAAAGCCAATGAGGTTACTTTTCTGTGTTAGATTTTTACAAGACTCACTAACATTCCCTGAGGCTACTCAGATAAAAAGATCCTGCTGACCACTGGCAGAGCCACTTCTGTCCCCATAATGGGCACTTTGCTTTGCATGCATGTGAGAATGAAATTTTCCAATTCAGAGAATTCTAAATAGAGTACACAATATTAATCTAGAGAGTTTCCCTGGAGAAACCTTAAGAAGTACAGGAAATCCCAGTCCCTGGCAGGAACCCAGCTGTAACCTCTCCCTGCACCTGCCCCTGAGACTGAGCCCTGTGCTTTGTGGGTCTTGAGTACCCCCAGCAGGCCAGGCCTTCCCTGCATAGGGAGGTTTGTGTCTGGGCTCACACTGCCTTCCCCTCACTGTGTCTGTGGCACAGTAATACATGGCTGTGTTCTCAGGTTTGCTGAGATAGCAAATACAAAGCAAATAGCAAATACAGGTTTGCTATTTTCAGATAGAGCTGATTCTGGGTGTTGCCCCTGTAGGTGCTGAATCTGCCCTTTACAGAGTCTGCATAGTATTTGGTAGCACCAATAGCACTGCTAATGTGTGAGAACCACTCTGGTCCCTTCCCTGGGGCCTGATGGACCCAGCTCATCAAGGAGTTACTGAAGGTGAATCCAGAGGCTGTACATGAGAGTTGCAAAGATCCCCCAGGCTGGGTCAAAAATCCCCCAGCCTCTACTAGCTGCAACACACACTGGACACCTATAATCAAACAAAAGAAATTTGATTCTCAGAGACACTGACACCCACAGTCCCCCCTGCCCCGCATAAACACTAACTCAATCACACACACAGCAGCATCTCTAGTTTCTCCATAATATTACCATGGAAAATTGACAAAAGAAAAAAGAAAAGCCCAGCTAAGCACACACTTCATGGTACTTCCTCCTTCATTCTGTGCACAGAAAGGGAGAGCTCAAACAACCAGGGTGGGGGCTCCTCCCTCAGAGATGCAGGGGCTGGGGCTAGGCTTGTTTTTAGGACCAGAGGGAGGAGCCATATTTGCATGACAGACTCCCCATGGGGCACATCAGTTCCCTCCCTGAATCTGAGACTCTTTCCTTGTCCTGCTGCCTCTGCATACAGAGCTTGCTTTGAAAACACTAATTGAGAATTCCTCTGATGTTGAGTTCATGGAAAAGCCTTCCAGTCCTAAAAAACCTTTAGTGTTTTCTCTCCCACCTCCTTGTAAGGAACTGTACATGGTGTATGTATTCTTTAATGGGAGGTAATGCTGAGTAGCAGCCTATTGACAACAGAATCCTGGGAGAAGACCTTATGACTTATGGTCCTGTGGTCCCAGAACATGATCCTCCTCTCCTCTCAGATTACCCCAGGTCTAGGTACCTTGGGAGATTGTGACATTGTCCAGACTTCTGTGTTGGTGTCACCACATTGTGCTGATGGAAGATGGTGTTTTCTCCTTTTCCCATCTCTTGGATTCAGGAAGCAGGAAATTGAGGCTCTGGATAACTGGGTGATAGCCCAGAAGATCTTGACTGTGACATTACCTTATGTATTTGCCCCACAGAGAAAGCAGTTGTTGGCAGGATGGACACTTTGCTGTGTCCACAAGGCAATCTTCCTCTGGGTTCCCAGGGATGGTCAAGATCCTGGAGGATCACACCCCCCATGCACATGCAACATAACATAAAAGTGAGGAGGAGCCCTTGGAGTACACACAAGACAAGATTTTGTTTGTTTTGTGATAGTGTTACTAAGGGATAAATTACCTACAGAAGAAAATGATCTTCTACAATTGTACATTTCTATGAAAATTGGACAGAAGCTTTCAAGCTCTGCACTACTGACATTGCACACCAGATGTTACTTTGCTTTGCAGAGATGCTGGGCATTGTAGGAGGTTTAGCAGTCTCCCAGGACTCTGTGCAGTAGATCCCAACAGTATGTTTCTCAACCTCTGAAAATCAAAAATGTCCCAAGGATTTGCCAAATGCCTCTGTGGGGGAGAATTCCCCTAGTAATCTATTGCCTCCCTATTTGTCATGTACTCAATTTCTCAGGTTATTCAAAATTTAAAGATTTAAAATAACCACAATTGGGGAAACTTGTCAGAAAAGACTCAGAGGCCCTTCCAAATTTGGTTAAGAATTGAGGTTCAACAAGAATATGATTTACAGCTTGAAATGTTCCTAAATTAAGATTATGATATTATATAGTGATCTGAATTACAAAGAGAGGATCCATCAAGAAACAATTCTCTGAGGCTGAGGTTGCCAGCCTACCTGGGATAAAAACAAACCCTGAAATAAAGTGGTGTAAGTTAAAAATAAAATAAAATAAATAATCCTGTACATTCTCTCCTGGAGCAGATAGAGATAGGCAGGTAATACTGACTTCCATGAATATAATATCTGATGTACTGAATCAGGAAAGAGTAACTTTGGGTGAAGGACCCTGTCTGAGTGGGGAAAACCCAGCTTCTGAGATGAAATCCCTCCCCAGCCTCCACTACATATGTACCTGATTTGGGAACCTGTTCTTGGTGGGTCTGTCAGCCCCATCCTAACAACCTGCCAGGAGATATGTATCTAGCCTCCCATTGCTTTCCACTAATTGTGTCTCCAGAGAGGAAGGCAGTGGCACTGCTAAGTTCTTGGAAGTCAAAGAGCTCAGCCTTAGGGAGAACTGGTTTTGGGATATGCCAGCAGATATGGAGATGTGGCCCAGTATACAAGGAATGTTATCTGTATTCTGTGGCAAACTATTATACTAAGTATGCCCCAGTCATTTTAGCCCCTTCCCTGGAGGCTGGAAGATTCCATCCTAATTAGAACAAATGGAAATGGAAGAAGCAGAGACACACAGGGAGAGACTCTGCAATGGTTCCACCATTCCTGGGTCCAATATCTGCAGTTGGACTTAGGAAAGAACACCTGAAACAATTAGAAATACAGTGAGTCACATGTTCAGATATATCAATTACAAATGCAGTGAGTCACATGCTTAGATATATTATGTCCATTACCTTCATGTCTAAAATCATTAGGACACTCACATCTTGAATTACAATATAAATTTCTGTTAGTCAATTCCTGAGTAAACAAGTAGCTGGTATTTTGGTAGGAATTGTTTGGATCTGTAGAACAATTGGATGGTAATGCCATTTTAAGAATGTTAAGTCTTCTAATCCATGAACATTGGATAGCTATCCAATTATTAAGTCTTCTTTAATTTCTTTCAACAATAATTTTTTCTCCAAGAAAAATTTATTATATATTTAAAACCAAATACTTTTTTGTACTTTATAATTAAATTATGTTGGGAAATATAGGCCAAAAACTTGGCAAAGTTCTTTTTGGTAATAGGAGACAATGCAATAATGAATTGATATAGAACATAAGAACAGTATTTAAAGTTTCTAACTTCTAAGCAAACATACATATCTATCTAAAAAATATTTTGGTACCAAATTGTACAGAATATACTTTTGCTGTAAATAGAACAATTTTCCAGTATGGATTTATAGCCAACTAACAGCTTTTGAAAACATGTATAACCAACTAACAGTTTTCTAAAGCAATGCATGTTTTCAGTAAAAGATCCTTGCTAAAAAGGATCTGTAAACTATATTTAAATGGGTATTACTGAAGTAGTATGTTCATGAAATTAGAAATCATTTAAAAAGTGAGTACAATAGGGCTACAATAACATTGCTATTAATAAAAATTACAGAAGATATTTCCCCATAACAACTATGAAGCTTTTTTCAAATTATGTAGTTTCCCCATAAAACTATCAAACTTTTTTCAAATTGTGTAATCCCAACTTACTTTTCCTCTTATCAATTTTGATTATGTTTCACATATCTCTTAACTCAGCAGAGAATGAATCTTAAAATCTGTTCTATAAGGCTTCATGGTATTTATTTATTATTATTTTTTAGGGACTATATCTGTTTTATTCACCAAAGTATATCAAGCATGGTGAGTGGCAAAGATTAATACCCAAAAATTAAAATAAAGGAAATTAAATAGGAATTAAAATATAGGTAAATATTGCTTCAATTTTCAAAATTGGAGAAAGGTTAGATTTTGAACAGTTATAATGCCGATCAATTTTCAAACAATTAAAAAGAAAAGTAGTATTCATGAGGGACAAGCATGAATTTACCAGTAGCAGATCCTAAAAGATTTTCTTCATGTCATTTTCCTCCTACTTTCTTTCTTTCTTTTTTTTTTTTTTTTAACATTTTACCAAGTTTAATTTTTTTATAGTTTTTTTTTATATTTTAAAAGATGCTTAGATTACATAAATGTTACACAAAAATTACAGGGATTCCCATGTACCCTACCTCCCACACCTCCCATAACATTCACACGTGAAAATCTTTCATTAGTGTGGCACACCACATGCAATGGATATACACATCCTGGGGCTTTGCCACGAAGCATGGACCATAGTTCACCTTGAAGACCACATTCTCTCCCACACAGTTCTGTATGTTGTATGCTGATGTAAAATGGCCTATATCTGTCATTGTAATGTCACTCCAGATAATTCCCAAGTCCTGAAAAAGCCCCTGTATTATAACTGCTTCTCCCTTCCCTGCCCTGAAAGCATCTAGTGGCTACTGCTTCAACCTCACTGTTATAATTTCTTCCATTGCTTGAATGACAATATTTCTACAACAGAATACCATTAAGTCCACTCTAGTCCATAGCTCTTCTCAATCCTGGGGAATTTGGGATGGTGATGTCCACTCCAACTCCAAGTGAGAGAGGGCATATATCCCATGGATACAGTGGATGGGATTTTTCTGCCTGCAGCTGCAGGCGCTCTCCATTCCCTGGGATGGCCATTGCTCATCATTGTCTCCTCACCAGGTGACTTGGGTGAGTCCATTGAGCTGTAGAGTAGGAATTGCAGCTCCACCAACATTCCAGGCACAGCTGGCACATGGGTAGGCCAGAGGCTCCAGTCTCTGGAAGTACGCCTACAAACTCCAGCATCACATATAGGTTTCAATAGAAGGAACTGATGGACCATGTGCAGGGAGGACTTATTTGAATCCAACTCTGTCACTCTCAGGCGCACAGATTCCAAAGTAGAGCCTACTGATATGGCATCAATCTCTGGAGCTATCCCCCCTCCCCCTTATATGGGACCTGGGTGTCTCCAGAACCCTCAGGAACCCCTCTGTGAGGAGTGATAACTACTTTGGTGTTCTATGAGATCCTATTGAGGTGTGCATAAGCGTTATCTATGGGATGACCTCCAGCCTCTCTTTGAAGTCTCTTAGCCACATGAACTCATTTGTCTTTACCTTTCTCCCCTTTTATTCAAGGTGTTTTTCCAGTCATGTTGCCAGTTGACACTTGATATTAATCCCTCATTGCCAGGGAGGCTCATCCCTGGGAGTCATGTCCCATGCTGGGGGGAAGGTAATGCATTCATATGCTGAGTTTGGTTTAGAGAGAAGAGAGAAGCCACATTTGAGCAACAAGGAGGCTTTCAGGTAGCAACCCTTAGGCACCCCATAACAGTAGGCTAAGTTTCAATTACAAGAGCAAGGACTCATAAGGCTAGTCATCAATAACAAGACCCATCAGTGGACCATCCTCCTTTGCCAGACATTGCCCCTACACTTGGGGAACTGTTGCTGCTCCCTTGGAGATTGTAGCAGAGCTCTCCAGACTGGGAATTCAGAATTCCCTCATTTATTGAGTGCTTATCTACCCACCGTGACCATGCCGCATCCCTTGATCATTTGAACAATTTTATATATCTTTCATGTATATTCAGATGAACTTCCTCTCATGAAACCCCCATCCCAGACACCCCCCAGCAATGATACTCTGCTGCCCCCATTAGATCCCTTCTCTGATCTAAAACTTCCTTGAAGATGAAGTCCATATAATAGCCAAATACAATTAATAGGAAAATCAAATAATAATGATACGCTTAAATGCAAGAGATAAAATACATGGGAACTCAATAAAAAAAAAACCTAAAGTTAAAATAAAGTTAAAAGATTGGGACATTCAAAAAATGGGAAAAAACAAAAAAAATTTTAAAGAAGTAAAAAATAAAAAAAGAAAAACATTTGTTATTTTTTCCTTTTATCACTGCATGATCGAGTGTCCAGTCTGTACCATGGCACCTTCACCCTCTCACTCTGCAGTGTCTCCCAAATTTTCATTTAATTTTCAAAGAAGTTTTAGGTCACAGCAAAGTCACACAGAGAATACTAAACACTCTCATATGCCCAATCTCCTTCCCCTTTCCTCACCCCATATTAAAACCTTTTTTTATGTGGATGGTAGCATTGTTGTAACTGTTATACAGATAGTGAGACATAGCTACTAAACATTGTCAATGGTTTACAGTATAGTTTACAATTTAGAGAGTAGAGTTTAATAATTTTTAATGATATTTACCATGTCCTGTGTCCATTACTGTAAGGTAATGAAAAACACTTCCCTTGACCACTAAATACCCCCTGTTTGATCCTTTCTGTTCCTTCCTCCCCATCAACCTGGGGCACGTGACACTCCCCTGTCTTGACTCAGTGGATGACAAGATTCATAGTTACATGTCCTGGGTATTCCAACCTGCCCTTCCTAATCTACCCACCTATCAACCCTGCACCACCAAACCCAGTAATATCACTACCCACCTGTCCTATTCTTCAATATGTAACTATATTCTATCACTTTATCATAGATTATGTCCATATGGGTGATGGCTCACAACCTACTCTTCTCTTTCTCTCCCTTGTTCATGTATCTTTCAAACAATTGTTCTCAGAGACTGCTCATTATCCCTAATTCAAATCAGTGAGGTCATATATTGTTTATCCTTCAATGCCTGACATGCTACACTCAACATAAGGTCTTCAAGATTCATCCATGTTATTCCATTGTGTTAGCACTTTATTCCTTCTTGCAGCTGAGTAATATTCCATTGTATGTATGTGCCAATTTTGTTTATCCATTCATCTGTTGATGGGCACTGGGGCTGATTCAAACTTTTGGAAATTGTGAACAATGCCGCTATGAATATTGGTGTGCATATATCTGTTCGTGTCTTTAATTTCATTTCTTCTCTATATATACCCAGCGTGGAATCACTGGATCATACAGAAGATCTATTGTTAGTATTCTGAGGAACTGCCAATCTGTCTTCCACAGTGGCTGAACCATTCCACAATCCCACCAGCAATGGATGATGGTTCCTATTCCTCCACATCCTCTCTAACACTTATAGTCTGCTGTTTTTTTAATAGCTGTCATTCTGATGGGTGTAAGATGGTATGTCATTATGGTTTTGATTTGCATTTCCCTAATAGCTAGTGATGTTGAGCATTTTTTCATGTGTTTTTAGCCATTTGTATTTCTTCCTTGGAGAATTGTCTTTTCAGGTCACTTGCCCATTTTTTAATTGGGCTGTTTGTCTTTTTATTTTTGAGGTGTAGGATTTCTTTATATGTGCAAGATATTAGGCTCCTATCAGATATAAGGTTGCCAAATATTTTCATCCGTTGGGTAAGATGCCTTTTTATTTTCTTAATAATGTCCTTTGAGGTGGAGAAGTTTTTAATTTTGAGGAGATCCCATTTATCTACTTTTTCTCTTGCTGCTTGTGCTTTGGGTGTGAAGTTCATGAAACCATTTCCTATTACAAGGTTCTGTAGATGCTTCCCTACATTATCTTCCAAGATCTTTATGGCATGGACTCTTATATTTAGATCTTTGACCATCTTGAATTGATTTTTGTATAAGGTGTGAGATGGTATTCTTCTCTCATTCTTTTGGATATGTATATCCAGTTCTCCAAGCACCACTTATGAAAGAGGCCATTCTTTCCCAACTGAGTGGGTTTGGTGACATTGTCAAATATCAGATGACTGTATATGCGAGGATCTATATCAGAGCTCTCAATTCGGTTTCATTGGTCAGTATGTCTATCCTTGTGCCAATACCATGCTGTTTTGAGCATTGTAGCTTTGTAGTATGTTTTAAAGTCAGGTAATGTGATACTTACAACTTCATTTTTCTTTTTGAATGTGTCTTTGGCAATTTGGAGCCTCTTACCTTTCCAAATATATTTTATAGTTATTTTTTCCAGTTCCTTAAAAAATACA